>ML363182.1:0-81664 GCA_005239505.1 Nicotiana paniculata | reverse complement strand
GGGGGGGGGGGGATTGGACGAACTTGTTGCTAGGGGAAGTGTCCTTATTCCTATCAATATTACCGCACCAGCGGTTCATGTGGTGAGAGCACATAAGAAACGAAAGGGGGTTGTTGGTACCAATGTATGTTATATATGGAGTCAGGGGGCATAAGTTTAGGCATTGCCCCATCAATCTAAAGTTACCAATTAAGTCACTCCTTAGTACATCATTATGAACACCGCATACGTTTCCTTATAATATATGTACACCTATATTAGAAGCCTGCATAGAAATGGTCTTAACAAGAATTTGAGTCACAAAGCAGTACATGTATCCACTTCCTGAACGAGACACATAATTCATGAAGCCACTCTATCACAAATTCTCTTGTTTACAACCTCTTGTGGTATTGAGCTCTATAAGTATTTCCATGAATTGAGTTATAACCCTAGGCTAATACTTCCCACTTGCTTTCCTAAATTCTCAACAAGGGACTATACCCGATGAATTTCTTACAGAACCTTTTGATTAAAATGGATAAAATCTGCTCACTTGTGCTTATGCATACACCATCACAATGTTTACCTTCGCGGTATCAAATCCAATGTAAGACAACCTAGTGTTGAGATCTTTCTTGAGCCTCTCCCTCCCTCTTTTGTGTATGTAGCACATAGAATTTGGGGTGCCACTTTACTCCCTTGTGAGAATTATCATAAACCCCCCTTTCACTATTTAGTAACATAAGAGCATACCTCAGCACCTATCATATGTGTGCATGTCAATTGAAATTGTCACTGTGTGCATAAAGTCTATCTGAAAATTGAGATCCTCACATCTCCGTCATAGGAAGATCTTGCGTCGCCATCTTAGTATAACTTTTGTGTCCACTTGGGACATCCCGCAGTAAGTAGCTCACTTTGCTCCTAGTATTGAGGTTTCCTGTGACGTGGTCTTGTATTGCAGTTTGGGAGTTAATATAGCAGAAACATGTCAAGCTCATAAAAAATGTTCATTTTCTCTTTATTCCTCCACAACATGTGTTAATTGTGTTCCTTAGTTAGTGAATTCATTATGCTAGTTTCCCAACACTTTTCGATAACCATGAGAGATTGCGTACTTCGATGTGTCACTATAACACTTCATCTCCAAAAGGACCCTTAATAGGCCCTCCGTCGAGACAAAATGCATCTGTGGGGTTATCATAGCATCATGCCTGTTTCTCGTGCTTTCCCCATATTTCATTAGCATCGGGGTACTTTTAAATCACAAGAACCATGGCAAACTTGTTGTGATCATTTGCAAACCTTCCATGGATACTTTATAGTCTCCCCCTAGATTCCGTTATCATTAAGCACTCGGCTTCTAGAATCATTGACTATGTCATTGTCATGTGTGGGGAGTTTTACTATCCTTGGCATTCCATCTCCCTGGGTGGATACAAGTTTTATTTGTCTTACTCCCGGGAGCATCATGTTGACCATTAGAACCCCTCTAACCTGTCACGACCCAAACTGATGGGCCGCAACGGGCACCCAGTACCTTACTCAACCGAGTACCAACGTAATTTATCTTTCTTATTACATCATTATAGATAAGTAGGCTAGAAGGCGCGTCATGATATACCTAGAATAATCATGAGGTAATACCCGATATAGAACGACCCAACTTGATATAGAAACTTATTCCTGTGACATACGACACTATAAGGCCAATGTGATCCATTATTTACTTTAAATATAGGCCGACAAGGCCATACAAATATTGCCTGTGACATACGGCACTATAAGGACAATGCGATCCATTATTTACTTTAAATATAGGACGACAAGGCCATACAAATATCTATATATATGACATCTTTCTACCATCCTCTAAGATTACATCCTTATCATAAAGGTCAGGACAGGGCCCCGCCATACCAAAAAATGCACGTCTAAATCATACTGACCAAACAAGCAACTCCGGAGCAAATGGAATGAACCAACATCTTCCGATGATAGCCTACTTGGAGGACTCTCGACCTGTCTATCGGGACCTGCTGGCATGTAATGCAGCGTCCCTAGGAAAAAGGGACGTCAGTACAAATAATGTACCGAGTATGTAAGGAATGATAATCAGTAAATAATAGACACGAGAGAAACATGGAGTAAAAGACTCGACATGTAAGTCTGAATAACTCTGTTAATCATGAAACACTCATAGTGTCATGCATATGCGTATGAATGCCATGTCGTGCATAGGTACATGTGTTCATAACATTGCCAAGCCTTTGAAGGCATCCCATCATATCATCTCGGCCACTGTGGGTAAAATCATCAACGTATACCAGCTGATTAGGTGGTGGTGCGTATATAAAGCTATAACCTTTTCCCGTATCCTATACACACACACACACACACATATACACATACACATACAGACACACACACACACACACGCACACACACACACATATATATATATATATATATATATCTGGTCATGGGCCAATGTAAATGAATGAAATGCACGAGAAGTACATCAATAAAATCTTTCGGAGTGTCATAAGACCATTATGCCTTTGATTAATATCATGAAATACACTTTATCAACTTATGTATTTTCTGAGACCCATGAACAGATGATAGAGTAATATGACACATGGGAATTCAATAACATAGGCACCGCTAATACCTCTTTGAATAGAGTCATTTATGGAAGTTGTGCATTTACTCGTTTCGTTTGTGTCGTATACATCATGCCAAAAGAAAAGAAGGTATATCCTAAACATACCTGAGCCGATTTTCTTGACAATCCCTCTAACATACGTCAATTGTGACAACAGATAACAGCGGATCAAAGTAGGAAAAAATCCATATGATATCCTTGAGAAATATTGTACCGGCTCCCTTAATTGCAAATCCCATTGCTATTACATTACGTAGTCTCGTATGAATTTTGTGGATTTCATCCAATAGCTTAGCAAACATAAGCACCTCACTTTCTTACTGATATGGGAAGATTCGTATGTTGGCTCTTAAGACCATCTCACTTCATAAGAGCTTTTTGTAATCCATTGCATCCAAACATATCATTTCCCTTTAATGACTTGGTGTCTTTATGAAAGAGAGTGGACCCACTTTAGAATGACTAATCTTTGGCCTTAACACCACTACATGCCACATATTTTAATGACTAAGAGAAATTTTGGGCTGAAACATTAAAGTGAATGATTAAACTTATCTAAATAAACTAATTAATTTGTAAATCTCCCAATAAAGTCACTAATTACCCAATTTTCCACATAATTAAGAATTATCTCAAATTACTTAAAATACTACTCACTTTTATCACAACTTATACACCTTACTATCATGGTCATGTGGTACCTTGTATGGTACTAGTGTATAAATACCGGGTATTATAACTTGAACTGTATTTTATCCCAACATGACAAACTTCGACGAAACTTACTTTCTTTGTTTTTATTACCCTCTCACCTTCACGATTTTACTTATCACTTGTTTGAAATAGCTTAATATTTGAAACCTCAAAATAATCTCATTCCCGAGCTTGTGTCGATTAACTTACGATGAAACTTTAATGTCCAAAAATGCGGGATGAAATTCCGAGCTTTTATCAATTTACTTATGGCGTAGTTTCACATACGAAAACATGTGGTGTGACATCTTTACCCCCTTTAGAACATTCGTCTCGAATATTGACTATTGTACTTATCGTTCTCATAACCCATAACTCTTGCGAATACCTTTATACACCTCTTGACATCTAGGCAACTGTTCGGTGAATGAATCCCAAAGGCTAGGGCATTCCCCCTTTAGGCCTCTTTGTCACACCACGACTTGTGGTCGGAATCCTTCCAATCTCGTAATTGTTGCTACCTTCCATCATAAAGCATGTATGACTTTTTCCTTGTATGTGCGCCTATGCGACTCTCCCCTTCAGCTTTTAGCCAATCTCTAGGCATCACTTTGGGAATATATACAGAACTTGACAAGATGTCGCATTGGGCATATATTGGTGTACTGAAGTTCACTTGGCACTTTGTTGAACTTATGAATATATATATACCTTATTTCATAGATCTGTTTATCTATCGGTATGACTTTACTGCATCTAGTAGGTCATACTATACCATAACTCTTTGTTCGATTTTTCGTTACTCAGGTTTGCTACCAAACTCCAGGTTACTCTTTCGCTGCTTATCATATATGTATAAATCTAAGACATTTAATGCTTCTTCATTACTGTTTATCTTAAGAATGACAACTTGATCTCATCTCATATTTTTGAACTTTTATACATCTATTGTTGATTTGCCTTAATGTTGATCTGTAATCTATCACTGATAACTTGACCTCTTATGTAACACTGCCACTAAGGATCACGTCTCATCGGGGAACATACGAAGTAACTAGACTGATCCACTTAGGGCGATACCATACTTCCATAATCGTATTTCATAGCATCCCAATGTGATTCACCTTACATGGGTATTTTACTCTTGTATTATTCATGAAACCCCCCTCTCTCTTTTTTTCCTTTAAATCATTACTCAATCGAAAGCCCAAACATCATCCTTTATTTATACAATTACACCCACATCCCACTACCAGGGCAATATTCCATTTCTTCTAAATGCAATTAGTCTTAGACTCCTTTGAGTTCATTCAGGCTGTACTGAGCCTTCTATAACATAGAGAAGGACTTATCCATTCTCATCACCTTCTCACTCACCCTTTCACATCCTTACTCATGTCATAAAACCTTGTCGCTTTACTATACTTTAGCTTGCGACCTATACATATCTATTTAACCTTCCTTCAACTTGCTTGCACCATAGATTTCATTATGTTATTCTGGAACATCAAGCGAGACATCACATCGTCTCTAACTCTCCTTTAATCTCTTGGCTAGATCTCTCGGTACCTATAAACCATAGGATGGAAGATATGCCATTGACGACACCGCTTTCATTCCTGGATATTGAATCCCTGTGCTTCTAGATTTCTATCTGAAGTATGGACTATTCACAACCTTCTGCATTTGATTATCTCATACGTTGCTCATCTTTACCTTACTTACCTTAAAGTCCGCATCACATCTTCTATCTCTTTCATGACCTCCCTTTCACAAAGGTATAATTCACATTCACAACTTGAACTTCTTTATAATACTTGCACCTCTTTACATGATTCGGTGAGAGCTTCATACTGACTTCTTATGAGGCTGGTGCTCTTCTAACTGGCTCTATAGTAGAGCCGTTATAAAATATCACTACTGTATTGTCTCTCTTGTACCTATGATATTAAAGTGATTCTGCAATGTTCTCAATCACAATGTCCAAAATTTTCTAGGTCCAATAATCAAACTCCTGATTTACTTAGTTGATGTAACTCTTTAGTTTCATCTTTCCTCCGATCAGCCTTTATGTAGGCTTAGGATATCTTCCGATCTGCAGCTCATGGTATGAGTTATTACTTCAGCCTTTCATGGGCGCAATAGAATATTCATGATACAATCTTCTAACAATTCAATCATTTGTCTATGACCTGGACTCAATTGTTTCTTTTAACTTATACCAGAGTCTTCTATGGCTGTATGATTGTTAACATACAGGCTACATGGATAATACCTTGAACTCTTAAGTGCGTTCATAATGTAACTAAATATGGATCATTGATAAAATAATTTCTTTCGTTTCTTCTCATCTTTCTTCAAACATAAGCTATTACCTTTCCTGGTCTTTATGCCCCCTTGTTGCGTGCATACTTAGCTTATCTGAGTTTCCATGCATGCCAAAGTTTTTTTGCAACTCATATGGTCTTGAATATTGCTTTTGGTTTTACTCCCCTCTCATTAGCCATGGTAGGTTCCACTTTCTTTTGGAGTGCATATAATTTTGTATAGACTGTTGTTACACGACCATTTCCACTTGAGGTCACTATGCTTAGGTTGAAGTCTTCTTCCTTATTTCCTCAGCTAATCTTTAATTTTAGTACTTAGGGAGGACCCTCTGACTCTTGTAAAGCTGTGAGCTTATTACGGACCTTTTGATGTCCTTCCTTTCCTATAACTATCCGTATTTACCTACTTCTATGCTCTTGTGCTTGTAGGATCACTTCTGAACTGACATTTTGATTTTCTTCCCAGTGGCACTCTCTTTTATTCCCGTAATATTCATACGATACATTTAACTACCCCGACCCCTATCTGAATATATCTCAAGTATTACAATGGCATTCATTCGAGTCCGAATTCACTATATTGGGTTTTACTGTATTTATCTTGCACGATCTGCTGATTCATCTGTAACCTCCTGTCTAGCGATAACTAGGCTCTTCCTGAATCAACTGCTAACTACTTGTTGGACCATTCTCATATCAATATTCCACGTAATCTTTCTTGTGTTATTTACTTTGTCTAACTTACCTCTCGCATTGGCTCCTTATTTATAAATAAAATTTCGGGCAAGAACCCTTACATCCTCTCCTTGACTTTGTGTTTGCATAATATTTTGGAATTGTAGCATATCTATGGGATTTGAATAAGTTCAATCTCATACCTTTCATTTTTATCGCATTCTTCCTTTTTCATTCCATAGTTACTAGAACCACTTAATTCTGACTTAATGTCACATCCTTCCATATAACCCCTTTAGAGGAGTACTAAGTTTTATAGCTACAACGATCTTCCTATAGATGTTTTACCTCTTTATCTTTGTCGTCTTTTTCACATCATTGATGATCCTTACTCGCCTTATATTAATCCTTCTACACCAAGGAAAACGAAATCCTTACTCACGAGGGTGACACTTAGTGTAAGTGGCACATATAGTCCTTTAAGCTTAACTTTCCTCAGATTGATTGCTTTAGGGAAGCGTCCTCCTGAATGACCTTTAAAGATTATTCTTCTGTCATCCATTCTATTATCGCCGAAACACAATCTGAAATTCTCATGATGCTGACTATTATCAAATCACTCAGTCCTTAATTCATGTTTAGTTTATCTTGTTCACCAGCCCATACCGATTTCCATTACTCTATGGTCTAACTTTTTCTTCTGGTAATCATGTTAGAGTCACAAACTTATTTCTCGAAATGAATATATGACTTTATGGCCTATACTCTTTTGTTGTCTCAAGGCCTGTCACATCTCGTCTTTTCCTTCACTTAACTATAGACTCTGTAATATTGTCATTCATTTTTTTGATGTTGTCATCCATGTTGACATTTTACTCATAATGCTTCATTAACTCTCTTCTTATTTCCCTGCTAACATTTATGTATATCACTTTAATCTGATAACTTCAACAACATTATTTTTCTTTTATCTCCCCTTGCTCCATCCCCTGGCTCTTAGGGTTGCCTAACAATCTTTCTCTATTAGGGACATGAGCCATACTAAGGTAATAATTATCCCTTCCAGGATTCCAGTACCTATCTTTGTAGTACTCATATCTAGCTGTACTATTTTAGAGTGCACCAACTGTGTATCTCACAAGGATATCTATTAGCACATTTCCAATATCCTTCGGAAATGTGAACTAACGCAAACAATCCATCCACTATTTTGGGTCACTCTAAGCCCATCCGCATCTTGATATCCGTCCTTCTCTTATACTACTTCTGTTAGCTTCTAGAAGGCATAAATGAGATGGTTGTGGCCAATTGTACATACCTCAGTTACAATTGAAGGTAACTCAAAATGCTTATATTTCTCAGCTTGAATTGTAAATACTGTTAATCTTGATTAACTCGGTACCTCGTATCATTCTTCACCTTGCTTCTTTTACTTGCTGAAACTTGTGTCTACCTTCTAATTCTCTTATTCCTTTTTACCGTAAAAGTGAATAGACATACTTTCCTTAAGGATCCTTATCAAGAAACTTACACATCTTAATACACAAATGATCTGCTGAATACCTCATATTTATCCATCATAAGCATGATGCAAAAATCGAGTTCCTCAGACTCAACTCTTCCACAGCTATATCTCTTACCAACCATCTTTCTGGATGTAGGTATCATCGTATTATGAATAAGATAGCGTTTAGCAAATTGAGTTCTAACAACTGAACTCTACCACGCGATCTAGAGTAAGAAGAAGGAGTGACAGTCCTAAATGCCCTGTAGCCTCCTACTTATAAGTGTGGTGCATGACACATCCATAAACAAGACTCTACTAGACACGACTTGTAGATGCTTTAGGACAGAACTGCTCTGATACCACTTTCGTCACGACCCAAACCGATGGGCCGTAATGGGCACCCGGTACCTTACTCAATCGAGCATCAATGTAACATATCTTTCTTATTACATCATCATAGATAAGTGGGTCAAAAGGTGCATCATGATATAACCAGATTAATCATGAGGGAATACCCGATATAGAATGATCCAACCTGATATTGAAACTTATACCTGTGACATACGGGCCTATAAGGACAATGTGATCCATTATATACTTTAAATATATGCCGACAAGGCCATACAAATATTCATGTACATGACATATGTCTACAAGCCTCTAAGAGTACATACTTATTATAAAGGTCGAGACAGGGCCCCACCATACCAAACAATACACATCTAAATCATACTGAACAAACAAGCAACTCTGGAGAAAATAGAGCGCACCAACATCTTCCGCTGAGCTGATAGCCAACTTGGAGGACTCTCGACCTGTGTATCAAGACCTACATGCATGAAATGCAGCGTCCCCAAGCAAAAGGGACGTCAGTACAAATAATGTACCGGGTATGTAAGGAATGAAAATCAGTAAATAATAGACATGAGATAAACATGGAGTAAAAGACTCGACATGTAAGTCTGAAGAACTTTGTAAATGATAAAATACTCATAGTGTCATGAATATTCGTATGAATCTCATGTCGTGCATAGGTACATGTGTTCATAACATCATCAAGCCTCTGAGGGCATCCCATCATATCATCTCGTCCACTGTGGGCAAAATTATCAATGTATACCAGCTGATCAGGTGGTAGTACATATATAACACCGTAACCTTTTCCCATATATATATATATATATATATATATATATATATATATATATATATATATATATATATATATATATATATATACACACATATATACACGTATCTGGCCGTGGGTAAATGTAAATGAACACAGTGCATGAGAAGTACGTCAATAAAATCTTTAGAGTGTCATAAGACCATTATGCCTTTGATTAATACAATAAAATAAACTTTATCAATTTACGTATTTTTGAAACTCATGAATAGATGATAGAATAATATGACACATGGGAATTCAAGAACATAATATGACACATGGGAAAGATAAGCACCTCACTTTCTTACTGATATGGGAAGATCCGTATGTTGGCTCTTAAGAGCATCTCACTTCGTAAGAGCTTTTACAATCCATTGCATTCTACATATATTATTTCCCTTTAATGACTTGGTATTATTATCAAAGAGAGTGGACCCAATTTAGGATGACTAATCTTTCGCCGTAAGGCCCCTACATGCCACTTATTTTAATGACTAAGAGAAATCTTGAGTTGACACATTAAAGTGAATGATTAAACTTATCCAAATAAACTAAATTAATTAGTAAATCTCCCACTAAAGTCACTAATTACCCAATTGTCCACATAATTAAGAATTATCTCAAATTACTTAAAATACTACTCACTTTTGTCACACCTTATACACCTTACTATCATGGACATGTGGTACCTTGTATGGTACTACTCCATAAATATCAGATATTATAGCTCGGACCGTATTTTATCCCAACATGACAAACGTCGACGAAAATTACTTTCTTTGATTCGCTTACCCTCTCACCTTCACCAATTTACTTATCACTTGTTTGAAATAACTTAATATTTGTAAACTCAAAATAATCTCATTCCCGAGCTTGTGCCGATTAACTTACGACGAAACTTTGATGTCCAAAAATGCGGGATGTAACATCTCATTTCCGATCTTTCATCAATTTACTTATGGCGTACTTTCACGTACAAAAACATGGAGTGTAACATAACCAATGCATGATTCCATCCCAATAATAAGATGTCCCAGCTACATAGTTTCACTCGTGTATGGTGGAGGTTAAGTAGCCTTACCGTGACCTTTTCCTCCCTATTTCAGGTGGACGTTTCAGATTCTTGCACTTAGTAAAAGCATATTGATTTGAAATTCAAGTCTATCGTATCTCTAGTCCTATCATATAGGATCAACTGTCGGGAAATGGTTAAGCTACCATAATTGTAATAACCTCACAGGTGTTCAACCTCTTTTTCAACCCAGTAGGCTTGGGGCGTAGTTTCCCATAGGTCAAATATTGTCAAGGGAACAACACATCTTCATGTATTTTTGAAATCTCTATCACATCCATGTTGCAAGATCTTCCCATTTTAAGCTAAACGGATTTTCCCTAAACTCAAGGAGGCAACTGGTGTCACATACTTGACTATTTCTCCTTAAAGCTTACTATTGTCAGGCAAGGCATATATGGAATGAAATAGTTGTTACTATCCCTTGAATAACTCATCACCTTCCAAGAATAACTAATTCTAACATCTTTATCCTCCCGATCATGCCTCCCATGTATCTAATTTCTAGTACCCACTTCTTTTACGTCTCAGAATCACGTACATGGTTCCCACATTATCAATGTGTGCTAGTTACCTCTATGCCTCACTTGTCTAATAATTGATGTCGTCATAATGATTAACCATGTCAGCATTGTTAGTGGTAATCTTCGTGTCTCTTAGCCTATAACCTCATGAAATACGCTGCTCAACACATTAATGGATTCTTGAATAAGTGAACTTCCTTGTTTCTAATTGTATTAAATCTAAGGGGGATTGAAGGTTCAAACATGTCAAAGAAGAAGCATCACCCTGTGATCACATATATTTGATAGGTAATTTGATGGTCAATTTATGATATAACATCTTATAGTAATTGTTGAAGGTCATCAAAGGTTTAGTTTGGGTGTTCGTGTAGAGGTTTGGAGTTAAAGAGGGTGAACGAGTTATTCTCGTTATTTTCTCCCTGAAGATGTTATGTGAATTGATAATGAAGGTGAAATAAGTGTAGTTCACATTAGGCCAAACTATGAGTATCATGTCTTCCCATCGTTTCCCCCCATGTACCTTGTGTTTTCATGTGCCTATGTCTAAGAAGGTAGTTGGAGATACTTTGTGTAGAATTCCCATGGAAACTACTGAAGGTGAAGTTAATGGATAGTTGGCTTATGAGGGATATCAATTTGTCATCATTGTTAGATAAGTTTGGGAGTTGAGATTGTTTCCGTGAATGTGTTATGGAGAATTCTGTAAGTCGAGGAGGCCACCTCTAAGGCCAAAAGTTTTGTGGAAAGAAAATATTTTTTCTTGATTGTATAGCAATCAGTTTTGATATGAAAGGTACCTTCTAGGTTTTATGATTTAAAAATGTGCAGTTCATATGCAGATATCATTATGATAATGTAGTGCTTGTAGTGAAGAGATTAATGTTATTGATATATACATTGTGGTGTTTTGTCGAGTTGTGGATGCGATGTTAGGATGGTTTTGATGGTTCTCTGGCAAGTGGATAGGTTTAGTTACGGGGGAGATGTTGCCAATATTTCTGATCAATTTAGGAGTTAGTCAAATTTAGGAACTTGAGGTATCTGAGAAAAGAGATAAATTATGTTAAATATTTGGGGCGGACACTACTTCTCATTCGAGGACAAACGATCCTAAGCGGGGGAGATTGTAAGGCCCTGGAAAATTTCGCTAAGTAATTTAAGATTTTGTGGTGACAAGGTAGGCTAATTATAGTATTTCTTTTTGGAAACGAGGGCTATTAATATGATGGATATCAAAGGGATATGATAATAAGTGTACGAGGCATATTATAAGTGATGTGGGATCTAATAAGAGGCCTAAGTCTAAGTCAAGTTGGAAAATGACATAATAGGCTAAAATTTCAAATGAGTACGCATAAGGCCAAAATTTGGACGAGCATATCTACATATATATATATAAGGTGTTATGTGATGAAAAACCTATCATATGAAATATCTTTGAGTCTAGTTTGTAATGCTTCAAACCGATTGTCAGTTGTACACTACTACAAAAGGTTATGACTATATTACCAAAGGCTGGCATAATGCAATTATTCGGCCAATTCTGCGACCGCAGAAGTGGTTATGCAACTGCAAAATGGTCGCATACTTGTCCAGTGAAGCCAATTTCTGGGCATCAGTGTTGCGGTGCATTGTGCAACCCGCATACCAATTGCGTGGTCCATTATGCGACCATATACCCAAGTTCGGAGGATTAATTTTCCTATTTTTATAACTCGATCCCATTTTCATAAATAGCCTTTGAGGCTTATTTTGGGGTGTTTTTCTGAGGGTTTTAGAGAGACGTAAGATCATTTTAGAGTGAGAAAGAGGAAACCTAACATTTTAGTCACATATTCTTGCACCAATCTTCAAGAATCAAGAAAAGACAATCGCTAGATCATTATCTTTCCGGATAATCCTACTTCTAATATTTTCATACAAGAGGTTATGAGTTCATATATATATATATATATATATATATATATATATATTGTGGAGTTATAAATAGGCCATGCATGTGACACAAAGTTGTAGTATGTGGAGTTATGAACCATTTTGGGTACTTTCTTGTTGAAATTGATTGAGGGATGAAAAGATCTCCATTGTAGAGACTTATAGTCTATTTCGCATATTAGGTGTTCGACAAAATTCGTAAGAGAGTTATATCAGGGGAATCCTTCTAATAATTAACCGATTTTCATTATCTTCCTATAGATTGTTATTGCTAGAAGTGTTGGGGCAATGTAGTAACATAAGGAAAGCTTGTACAAGGTATTTTGGCTAAAATCTCTCTTAGAATCGAATCCCATAATGTTACCGTAAGTTAAAGTATGTTTAGCTCAAGATTCCTTATTTTTATATTCCGTGTTATCCCCTATAAACTTGATTATTCCGAATGAGCCTTATGTCGAAAGATATATGTTCAAAGTATAGTTTTCATATTTGTAACGATCCGACCGGTCGTTCCTTGAGATTTACCCTATTTCCCTTGTTTCTGCATTTGTTATGTATCGCTATCCTATATTTGATGTATTGGGTCAGTTGGTTTGGGTCCGGAGTGATTATGGTGAGAGTTTAGGAATTTAGCCTTTTAAAGTAGCATAATAGTTGAGAAAACCAACTGAGAGTTGACTTATTTGTAAACAACCTCGGAATGCGAATTTTATGGCTCGAATATCTTCGTTAGGTGATTTGGGACTTAGGAGTGTGTTCGGAATATTTTTGTGATGTCCGGTGTAGAATTAGGCTTGAATTGGCAAAGTTAGTTTTTGGCGATTTCCGGTCGGCAGTGGAAATTAGGATATCGAGGTCGGAATGGAATTCTGATAGTTGGAACAGGTTGGTAATGTCATTTTGGATATGTCTGCAAAATTTTAGATTAATCGGAGGTGTTTTGGTTGGTTTCGGCGTAGTTGGCGAATTTTAGAAGTTTCAAAGTTCTTAGGCTTGAATTTGATGTAAATTTGGTGTTATCGTGTTGTTTTTGGTGTTCCGAAGGCTCGACTAAGTTTGAATGATATTATGGGATATGTTGGTATGTTTGGTTGGGGCCCCGAGGGGCCCGGGATTGTTTCAGATGGTTGACGGGAAGTTGGAGTGGATTTTGGAAAATCTGTTGTGTTGTTGCTGGTGTTTTCGCACCTGCGAAAGGGGAGTCGCAGGTGCGGAAATGGGGATCGCAGGTGCGAGTTTTTCCTGTATAGGATAAGTCCGCAGGTGCGAGGATTTTTACCGCACCTGCGATGTCGCAGGTGCAGAAGTGAGGTCGCAGGCGCGAGGTTGGGCCGTTAAGTTGGTTATCGCACGCGTGCACCCTGGGACCGCAAGTGCGGCCAATATTCCGCACTAGCGAAAATGACTGTGCAGAACAGTATAAAAGGACCCCCCTCCGCGAAATTTATTAAGTTTTCATCAAATTGCATGCGGGGGAGTCCATTGAAGAGGGTTTTGAGGGGGGATTTCCAGGTTCTTCAGCTAACGTGAGTTGTTTGATTTGTTAATCCCATTCCTATGCTATTTTTATTGAGATTAGGCTTGAAAATTTAAGGTTTTGGGTAAGAAAAGTTGGAAAAATGGGAGGAAGGAATTGGGACTTCTTTTGAAGTTTTGGAATGGAAATTGCGGTTCGATTTTAGTGTTATTGGTCTGTATAAAATCGTGGGTGGACGAGGGTTCTAGTAATGTAAAATTTTCGTATTCCGAGACATGGGCCCGGGGCTTGGGTTTGGCCAAATTTTGTGATTTTGTTTAAATTTAATGATTTTCGATTGGGTTGTGTTCCATGAGTATATTTTGATGATGTTATCTGATTTTTGGCTAGATTCGGAGCAATCGGGAGCCAATTTGAGGGCAAAGGCATAGCGGACTAGTGTCGTGGCCCGGTAGAGGTAAGCAATGGTCTTAAATTTTGTCCTAAGGGTATGGAACCCCGGACTGCATGATTTTCTCACTGAATTTGGAATGGCGCCCATGTCGGATGACGAACATGTGGCGCGTACTGATTTTTGGATTGGACTAGGTCCTCTCTGTGGAAACTAATGAGTTGCGTATTTACTCAAAAACTTGTGTTAAATTATGTTCTAAAGGTTTGTGAAATATTTGGGCTATAAGCCGTGTTTGGGGCCTCGTGCCGATCTGTTTAGACTCTTTAAAGGTGTTTTACTGCTGTTTTCCTCACTACCTATTGATGGTTTTACTCAGCATCATTATGCATACTGTTTTATTTGAAACTCAGCCTGATTTACACTACATGAGCATTAAAATGATGTTTTCGGGACTAGTACCCCGTTCTATTACTTTCGCCCGAGGGGCTTTTCGAGTGGTTCCACCGAGTGTGGCCGAGGGCCAAGAGTTATGGTGAGGTGCTGAGTGATATTAGCGCTTGGGCTGAAGGAGCCCCTCCAAAGTCTGTACACACCCCCCAGTGAGCGCACCAAGTGCGAGTGATTGAGTGATTGGGAGGCATGAGTGGCTGTGAGGTGCTGGGCGTATGCCCGAAATTTCGATAGCTTTGTATCGTGATTTTGGACATGGGCGTATGCCCAAAATTTATTTTGAAGTCTGTAGGTTGATTTGTGTTGATTTGCCGACATTTGACAATTTAAAGTTAAAAAGTTTAACCGTAGGTTGACTTTTAACTATCGAGCTTGGAATTTGATTTTGGGACTTGGAATAAGTCTGTTATGATATTTAGAACTTGTCTGCAAAATTTAGTGTTGTTTGGAGTTGATTTGATAGGACACTGGCACGACCCCAAAATCCTAAGCCGGCTGTGATGACGCCTATCATGGAACTAGGCTAGCCAACTCTTACAGACTATCATAATGTTTCATAATTTCCCAAACTAGCAGATTTAAAACAGCAAAATAAGATAAACAATTTATACACTTCCCCAAAACCTGGAGTCAACTGTCATGAGCATCTAGGACTATAAATACAATGTACAATAAGGTGACTTGCTACTACAAAAGCCTGAAGTACAAAAGACAAAAACTAAGAACTGGGGAAAGGAAAGGAGGTGACCTGGGGACGCTGAGCAGCTACCTCGATCCTCGAACAAACTCCAAGCACGTCCGAAAATAAACTAGTGAGATGGTCCGGTACCTGGATCTGCACACATAGGTGCGGGGAGTAACGTGAGTTCGCCAACTCAGTAAGTAATCAAAGTAACTAAAAACTTGAGTGTAGTGACGAGCATTTATAAATCATGTAAATCCATATAATGAGTAACAGTGGGAATGAATAAATCAAGTCAGGAATCTACATTCCGAATATTTCATAAATCTCCAGTTCCCATTTGAAAATCTCGCATAAGAACATTTGTCCAACATTATCATCAGAGGCTCAGGGTAAAGAAGAGTGAAAACAGTAGTTTCATAAAATATAAGCCCCTCGGGCACAGTATCACTCACAATAGAGCCTCTCAGTCAATCGTGACTCCACTATCAGTATCTCGTGCTCACACTAAACACTCGTACTCAGCAAGTACCATGAATACACACAACTGCTGCAGCGGGCAGCCCAATCCAATACATGTATATATATATCTATACTACTGCGGCGTGTAGCCCGATCCATATAACATACGCTACGGCGTGAAACCCGATCCATATAATAGTCGACTTCACCCACTGGGGTTGTACAAACTCCCGAGGGGCTCCTACATCCCAAACGCTATATTTTCTGCGGCGTGCAGCCCGATCCAATATGTATATTGTTGCGGCATGCAGATCGACCCATATATAACATATATTGTTGTGGCGTGCATCCCGATCCATATGTAACATATATTGTTGCGGCGTGCATCCCGATCCATAACTATCCTCACATACTCGTCTCTCAGCCTTAATCAGTCATCCTCACAAGACACTCGGGCAATTCATCTCAACCCACGAGACTTAGCCCAGAATACCTCTAGAGTTTCAAAACAATGTGATGCCAGTGAAAATAACAACAAGTGGTAAACATGACTAAGTTCACAAATGTTCTATTAGGATGGTGTGAGAATAGTGTAAAAATACCCCTGAGGGTCTAAACAAGTCGGCACGAGGCCCCAAACATGGCTCACAACCCATAAACAAGTATAAACTTCTGAAATACAGGATGTCGTAAGGTTTCAAATTGGATACGCGTCTTATAGTCGCTACAGGACGGACTAGGTCACAATCCCTATCGGTGCACTCCCACACGCTCGTCACCTAGCATGTGCGTCACCTCATTTACCAAAAACAATATCAAATACCGGGGTTTCATACCCTCAAGTTTAGACTTACAGTCGTTACTTACCTCAAAACAGCCCAAAAGCTACTCCGCGATGCTCTTGCCACTCGAATTGGCTCCAAAATGCTCCGAATCTAACCAAAACCAGATTAACATCATCAATATGTTCTAAAGGAAGAAAACCCAATCGAAAACTATAAATTTTAAGCACAATTCCTGAAATTGGCCAAACCCGAGCCTCGGGACCACGTCTCAAAATTCGATGAAAATCGCGTTACAAGAATCCTTATCCCTTCCCGAGTCTACACATATAAGATGCATCAAAATCCGACCACAAACAACTCCTAAATTCCTTAATTACAAGTCTCAATTTCCCAAGCCCTAAACCCCTAATTTATGGCATTTAGTCCAAAAATTCCAAGCCTAGTCTGTCACATAATAACATAGAAACGAGTTTATAGTCCGAGAAACTTAACTCCACTAAAGACTCTCGAATTCATCCTTCAAATTGCTCCCAAATTGGCTCAACCCGCATGCAAAAATGAAAGAAATGCCAAAATTTCGTGGAGGCACCTATTTATACCTCCTGCCCAGTTAATCCGCACCTGCGGACATTCTCCACACCTGCAGACCCGCACCTGCGGACAATTTTTCACACCTGCAGACCCGCAACTGCGGTGCCTCACCCGCACCTGTGGCTTCGCAAGTGCGGACCATGCCTCGCACCTGCGGCTTCCCCCAGCCTGAACCCATTTCACACCTGCGCAAAGACCTTCGCACCTGCGGCTCCCCATCCGCAGGTGCAACCACACCAGTAAATGACACCAGAGCAACTTTGCAGCAAATTCCTAAGTCCAAACCTCCGTTAACCATCTGAAATCAATCCCGAGCCCCTCGGGGCCCTAACCAACCATTCCAACACATCCCATAACTTCATTCAAACTTAGTCGAGCCTTTGAAACACCAAAAACAATGCAAAAACACCAAAATCACATCAAATTCAAGCCTATGAACTTTGAAACTTCTAAATTTCGCCAATGATGCCGAAACCAATTAAAACACATACGATTGATATGAAAATTTTCACACATATCCAAAATGACATTACGAACCTGGTCCAACTGTCAGAATTCCATTCCGACCCCGATAGCCTATTTTGCCCTGCCGACCGAAAATCACCAAAAACTAACTTTCGCCAATTCAAGCCTAATTCCTCACCAGACATCAGACACATCATTCCGAACACACTCCTAAGTCCCAAATCACCTAACGAAGCTATCTGAGCCATAAAATCCACCTTCCGAGGTCTTTTACCATAAGTCAACTTCTAGTTGACTTTTTAAACTATTAAGCTAATTTAAGAGACTAAGTGTCTTTGTTCTCACCATGACAACTCCGAACCCCAACCAACCGATCCAACACAACATAAATAGGCTAAGAAATATATGATAAACCATAAATGGGGAAAATAGGGAAAATGTCACAGAACAACCGGCTGGGTCGTTACAGATTCAGTGTAACTCTAGAAGCTCTGGAAAATTTCTTTCAAAATCATGCGTTTTAGTGTTCGATTCGTAGTTCTAGATGTAATTTTTGTCTTTTGATCGCGCGAGCGGGTTTGTATAATATTTTCAGACATGTTTCATATGGTTGGACTGAATATGAAAGCTGGTGTCTGGTGCCCTCTGGTGTCGCAATTGCGAACACCAGAGTCGCATTTGCGACCATAGAAGGGAACTTCAGGTATCGCAAATGCGAAGCCTTAGTCGCATTTGGGAAGAATTTATGGGCTGGTCTAGGTTAGCATTTGCAATGATTTTGTCGCAATTGTGAGGGCAGCAGGGGTTGAAAATGCGATCACATATTCGCATTTGCGAAGAGCTTCCCAAGTCTTGAGTGCCGCATTTTCAAGGCCTTCTTCGTAATTGCGAGAATTCGCAATTGCGAACCCATATTGTAATTGCGATATCTGCAGCTGAACATAAGGGTTGAAAGTCGGAATTTGTCTGTCATTCTCTCATTTTTGAACCCTGTACTCGGTAGGAGGCGATTTGGAGAGGGAATTTTCACCTACAAATCTTGGGTAATTGATTCTAATATATTTCTAATAATATTCCATCAAGTTATGTGAATTAAAGTGAAAATTTTTGAAACTTTGTCAAGGTTTTGAAAAATAAAAAATTGAGTTTTGAGAGTTTATTTGGACTCGAATTTTGAAACTGATCATATATGTGAACTCGTGGGGTCATGGGTAGAAAGAATCTACAATTGGACCCGGGGTTTTGACCGGGCGAGCACCGAGTTGATTTCTTTTGGCTTTTTGGGAAATATATAAAGATCTTAACTTTATCTATTACAATTGAATTTCCTAGCATTGTTTGATGAAATTGAGTCGATTTTGGTTAGATTTGAGCTGTGTGGAGGAAGGTTTTAAGAGAAAAGATATTTTTGAGTGTTGAATTGGCCTAGTTGAGGTAATGGTCTTGCCTAACTTTGTGTGGGGAAAAATATCCCTTAGGATTGATATTGTTTGATTCAATTGTGCTTAGTGAAATCGTGTAAGTAGGGTGACAAATGGGTACACGGGTTGTGCGTAATATTTGGCCGGTTTAGGCTACTTAGACTATTTCCATGCTTTAATTGAAATACCATATGATGTTCTAAATTCTCATAGTCAATTTATCCTTACTTGTGTTAGACTATCCTTACATGCCTTAATTGACTTGTTTAGTACTTGTTCTATATCCTTCTTGCTAAATTGCTCCCATGCTTTAGTTAAACTTGTTGCCTCTTTATTATTACGTACTATCTCTTCATTGTTAATTATCATTGTTTGAAGTTATTGTTCGTTTTATCTTTGTCCTTATTGATTTTCGTTACTTGAAGTAATTGCCCGTGTTATCCCTTTGCTTGTTGATTTTCATTATTTGAGACTCATTGTTGAATATTATCTCTTTTATTGTGAGTTGGTCTTATCTAATATTGTGGTTATACATTATTTCTCTCATTGTTGAGTTATTTTGTGTTGAAATTGTGAAAGTCGTTAATACGTTGAGGTGATGCTAGTTATTGTTGAAACATCTATCTTATTGAGCATTTTTCATCCATGGTTGTTATTGATATACTTGTATATGTTGTGGTGGCGCCATGGACTATTATTGTGGAAACATTGATATTGTTGTTGTTTGCAAGTTGTGATATATTGGAACTTGTGGTGCGAATTGTTATTGTGATATGATATTGACGTGCATGCGGCGGTATAAGGCTTGGGGTTAATGTGAATGTGGTGGTATAAGGTGGGACTTATGTGCGTGTTGCTTGTACGGGAACTATATGAAGCCATGCGGCGTCATTAGGTGTGCATATAGCTATTTCGGGAAACTGATTTCAAAACCTATTTTCAAACGTAAGGCTCACGCGACGATATAAGGAAAGATTGTGAAAATGTGAATACGAGGCGGAACCTAGGTTATGATTCTTGATTATACGAGGCGTTACCTCAGTTTGATTTCATTTTTATATGAGGCGGTACCTCGTTGTGATTCTTGCTGTTTATTTCATGTTGCAAAGTGTTTTGGTGGGAATATTTCTTGTTTGTTCACTCTTTATTGTTCTAGGAGTTGTTGCCCGTTCATGATCTTTGTAGCCCTTTAGTTGCATTTTCTATGCTACTCTATTATTGATTTCTGGTACTAGTTCATGCTATTATCTTGATTTCATTTCAGTTGTTTCTTCATTTTCCATTACATATCCGCATTATACTTTCATATTGTCTATTTTACATCATAGTAGATGTCTTGACCTGGCTTCATCACTACTCTACTGACGTTAGGATTGATATTTACTAGGTACCGTTGTGGTGTAGTTATACTACGATTTTGCACATTTTTGTGCAGATCCAAGTATGTCTGCTCGTGACGGTTGTTAGAGATTGCCTGCTAGATGCCTTTATCGGGCACTTCAAGCTATGGATGCTCGGCTTCCGCAGGCGCGGGTCACCTTCCCTATTTTATTACCCGTTGTATTTCTTTCAAGCAATGATGTATTAGATATTCTAGAGTTATTTGATAGAGCTTATGACATAGTTCCATTAGTTTTGGGGTGTGTATTGTGAGATTCTATTTTCGGAAAGTTTTTATTAATTATTCAGTTATTTTTTGTAACTTGTTGATTATATATGTTCAATTATTATTAATTGTTAGGCTTACTTAGTGTAGATACTAAGTGCCATAATGACATCCTACGGAGGGGAAAATGAGTTCGTAACAAGTTAGTATTAGAGCTATACTTATTTTATTCCTTATCGTGCGAATTGGTTGATTTCGAGAGGTTATGGAACTGTTAGGAAAGCTTCACTTTTTTTATTCCTTATCGTGCGAATTGGTTGATTTCGAAAACTAAGTCTTTGAATTTCTATTGTCTCATAGATGATGAGGACATGCACCGCTGGATCCGACGATCAGACACCTGCACCCCCTACTAGAGACGTGAGAGGACGGGGCCAGAGCGGAGGCCAAGTAGGGGCATGTGGTGCTGTTAGAGCACCTGCCCGAGCTGCGACGCAGGAGCCACCAGTAACTCCAGTCAGGGAACAGGAACCCGAGGTGCCTATTTCCACCTAAGCAATTCAGGAACCCTCACACAGGTCTTGAGCATATTTAATACCATAGCTCAAGCAGAGTTGATCCCACTTGCACCTGCCATATCTCAAGTTGGGGAAGTAGCACAGACTCCCGCAGCCCGTAGCTAGAGCAGTGGGTCAAGGTTTATAAGGTCACAGAGGTTAAACCTGTACAACATGTTACTCCAGTTCAGCCCATGGTTAGGGAAACATCATATAAGGAGTAGCAGCTTAGGCTTGAGAGGTTCAAGAAGTACCACCCTCTAACTTTCAGTGGTTTGGCTTCAGAGGATGCACATGATTTTCTTGAGGAGTGTCACTGTATTCTCCGCACTATGGTAAATGTGGAGGCAAGTGCGGTTGCTTTTACTACGTTCCAACGAAAGGGAGCGACATATCAGTAGTAGTGGGCATACGAAGTGGGTAGCCCAGTCGAGGCAGCTTCACTTACATGGTATGGGTTCTCAGAGTTTTTCTTGAGAGAGTTTGTTCCACAGACCCTACAGGATGCTTGATGCATGGAGTTTGAGCAGCTTCGTCAGGGTGCTATGTCAGTGTTAAAGCATATTGTCCGATACATTGATTTTTCCAGGCATGCACTTGCCCTAGTTGCTACAGTCAGAGAGCGAGTTCGTCGATTCATCGAGGAGCTCAACCATTGTATTAGATTCAGCATGGCTAGGGAGTTGGAGTCAGATACTATGTATCGGTAGGTGGTTGAGATTGAACGGAGGTTGGAGTTTATGCAAGACATTGAGAGAGATGATAGGGAGGCCTAGAGGCCTCGTGGTACATGAAGATTTAATAGTGGTCACGCTGCAGCATGGTAGAGGCTATGAGAGTCATTCATTTCATTCAGCACTTCCAGCTTCTAGTGGTGCTCCGGTTGTTCTGAGGTCTCAGGTTGCACTTTGCTCTGCCACTTTATAGTGCACCTCCTCCAAGGTGTGCTTTCAGCGGTCAGTCCAGCTGACTAATTCCGAGCCAGTCCCAGCTGCCACACCCACCGAGAGCTTATTTAGTGTGGCGATACCCGCCTCATGGTCAGAGATTGGCCCAGACTTAGGAGGGGTGCACCTTCCCAGACTACTCAAGCTCCACGGATTCAGTCAGGTCCGCAGACTTCTCAAGACATGATTGCTACCCAGTTTTCGATCCACCAGCATAGCCAGCTAAGGGGGGGACAGGCGGGTAAAGGTCGCCCTATAGGGGGAGGCCATGCAAAACATCTCTACTTTTCCAGGTAGAACAGAGGTAGTTGCTTCAGATTCAGTCATTACACGTATGATTCTGGTTTGCCATAGAGATGCATTAGTATTATTTGATTAAGGATCCACTTATTCATATGTGTCATCTTACTTTCCCCCGTATTTGGATATATCTCGTGATTATTTGAGTTCTATTATTTTTGTGTCCACACTTATGGGAGATTCAATTATTGTGGACTACGTATATCGATCGTGTTTAGTTGTTATTGGTGGATTTGAGACTAGAGTTGATCTATTGTTACTTATTATGGTAGACTTTGATGTTATCTTGGGCATGGACTAGCTGTTGCTTATCATTGTATTCTTGATTGTCATGCCAAGACTGTGATGCTGGCTATGCTAGGTTTACCATGGTTAGAGTGAAGAGGTGCATTAGATTAAGTTCCTAGCAGAGTTGTATCATTTCTAAAGGCTCAACGGATGGTTGAGAAGGGGTGCGATTCTTATCTAACCTTTCTGAGGGATTTCAATGCTAATACTCTTATCGTTGAGTCAGTTATAGTAGTGAGAGACTTTCTAGATGTATTTCCAGTAGATCTTTCGAGCAAACCGCCCGGTTGGGATATCAATTTTGGTATTTACTTTTTGCTGGGCACTCAACCCACTTATATTCCACCATATTGTGTGTCCCAGCAGAGATGAAGGATTTAAAGAAGCAGTTGCAAGAGTTGCTTGATAAGGGATTTATTTGGCCTAGTGGGTCAACGTGGGGTGTTCCAATTCTTGTTATGAAAAAGAAGCGGGGTTCTATGTGCATGTGTATTGATTATCATCGATTGAAAAAGGTTACAGTAAGAAAAAGTATCCATTGCCACACATTGATGAATTACTTGATCAGCTATAGGGTGCCAGAGTGTTCTCAAATATTGACCTACAGTCAGTTTATCATCAGCTGAAGATTCGGGATCGGGATATTCTGAAGACTGCCTTTAGGACTTGGTATGGTCACTACGAGTTCCTCGTGATGTCATTTGGCTGACCAACGACCCAACAGTATTTATCCACGTGATGAATAGTGTATTCCAGCCTTATCCACGTGATGAATAGTGTATTCCAGCCTTATCTTGATTCATTTGTCATTATGTTTATTGACGACATCTTGGTGTACTCCTGCGGTCGGGAAGATCATGAGCAGCACTTGAGGATCGTGGTCCAGACCTTGAGAGAGAAGAAGTTACATGCAAAGTTCTTAAAGTGTGAATCCTGGCTTGATACAGTGGCATTTTTTGGGTCATATGGTATCGAGTGAGGGGATCAAGGTAGATCCAAAGAAGATTGAGGAAGTTAAGAGCTGGCCCGTACCGTCTTCATCTATTTAGATCCGGAGCTTCCTTGGTTTGGCCGGGTATTATCGTCATTTTGTAGAGGGTTTCTCATCTATTGTTGCACCTATGATCAGGTTGACCTAGAAGGGTGCTCTGTTAAAATGGAATAAGGAGTGTGAGGCGAGCTTTCAAAAGCTCAAGACTACTTTGACTACAGCCCCAATGTTGGTGTGTCCTACGGGCTTAGGGTCTTATACTATGTATTGTTATGCATCATATGTTGGCTCTGGTGCGGTGTTAATGCAAGATGATAGGGTGATTTCCTACGCGTCTCGGCAGCTGAAGACCCATGAGAAGAATTATCTAGTCCACGACTTTGAGTTGGCATTCATTGTTCATGCATTGAAGATCTGGCGGTATTATTTGTATGGTGTTCCTTGTGAGGTCTTTACCGACCATCGAAGTCTACATAATCTTTTCATATAGAAAGATCTTAACTTGCATTAGCGGAGGTGGTTAGAATTACTTAAGGAATATGATATCACCGTCTTATATCATCCCTAAAAGGCCAATGTGGTGGCCGATACCTTGAGTCGAAAGGATACAGGGTCTGTTATGTGTGCCTAATATGGATGGTTTGTGTCAATTGATTCTTCAAGAGGCCCACAGTTTGCGGTACTCTATTCATCCGGGTGCCGCTAAGATGTATCAGGACTTGAGGCAGCACTACTGGTGGAGGAGGTAGAAGAATGACATAGTGAAGTATGTAGCTCGGTGACTAAATTGTCAGGGGGTGAGGTATGAGAATCAATGACTGGGTGGTTTGCTTCAGTGGCTTGATATCCCTGAGTAAAAATAGGAGCACGTGACCATGGACTTCATGGTTGGGCTCTCACGGACTTAGAGGAAGTTTGATGTGGTATGGGTGATTGTGGACAGGTTCACCAAGTCAGCTCATTTCATTCCAGTAGTGACTACCTATTGTTTAGAGCAGCTGGCTCAGGTTTATATCAGCGAGATTTTTCGACTTTATGACGTACCAGTGTCCATCATCTTTGACCGAGTACGCAATTCACATTGCATTTTTGGATGGTTGTACAATGTGATCTAGGCACACGGGTTAAGTTGAGTATAACATTCTCAGACGGGCGGAAAGTGCGAGCGTACTATTCTAATATTAGAGGACATGATTCGTGCCAGCGTTATTGATTTCGAGGGTGCTTGGTATCAGTTCTTGCTACTTGCGGAACTTTCCTACAACAACATCTACGAGTCGATGTAACGACCCAGCCGGTCGTTCTAAGATAATAGCCCCGTTTCCCCCGTTTCTGCTTCATTATGTTTTGTTAGATTGGTTGGCTTGGGTTCAGAGCAATTTTTGGAGAGAAATGAGACACTTAGTCTCTTAACTTGGTTCAATAGTGGAAAAAGTCAACCAGAAGTTGACTTATTGGTAAACGACATCGGAATCTACATTTTATGATTCAGATAGCTTCGTTAGGTTATTTGGGACTTAGGAGTGTGTTCGGAGTGTGGTTTTGATGTCTGATGTATAATTAGGCTTGAATTGGCAAAAGTTGATTTTTGGCGATTTCCGGTCGGCAGCAGAAAATAGGCTCTCGGGGTCGGAATGAAATACCGGAAGTTGGAACAGGTTTGTAATGTCATTTTGGATATGTGTGCAAAATTTCAGGTCAATCATAGGTGTTTTGGATGGTTTCGGCATCTTTGGTGGAATTTAGAAATTCTAAAGTTCATAGGCTTGAATTTGATGTGATTTTAGTGTTTTTGCGTTGTTTTTGGTGTTTCAAGGGCTCGACTAAGTTTGAATGATGTTATGGGATATGTTGGTAGGTTTGGTTGAGGTCCGGGGGGCCTCGGGTGGATTTCAGATGCTCAAACGGGCACTTTTGGTCTTTGGGAGAATGCTGGATTTCTGGTGTTTTAGCAGCAGTGGTTTGTTCATTGCGATCTTGTGAGTTCATCCGTGATCGCATAGAGTAAGATTGAGGCAGGCAGATCTGTTCTATGCAATTGTGTAATAAGGTTTGCGATCGCATAGGTTGGGCAGTCTTGAGTAGTGCAGTCACGTGGTTCCTTGTGCGATCGCGTAGAAGAAAAGGGGGCGCGTGAGGTTGTTGCAATTGTTCTTCACGACTGCGTGACTGGGTACGCGATCGCATAGGTCAGGGAGTCGAAGCTTCATGATCGCGTGGGTAAATGGTTCAATCACAATGAGTAAAATTTTGGAGGCAGTAAGTTTGTTCTTCGCGATCGCGTGGGTGGTCCCACGATCGCAGTGATTTAATGAGATGGGCAGTGTTTAAATAGCCAATATGCGACCCTTTTTCATGTTACCACCATTTTTGAATGGGATTGAAGCTTTTGAGACATATTTTTGTGGAAACCAAAGGGGAATAATTTGGAGATAATATTATTGACTGATAACTCGTTTTGTATGTGATTAAAAGTCTAATTAGTGGTGAAATATTGGGGAAAAATCAGTGCAAAATGGGTAATTAGCGCTTGAGATTAAGAGATCTTAAAATGGGTATTTGAGGGGTCATTTGGACTCCAATTTCAGTGTTCTTGGTATGAATAGACTCATGGGAGGATGAGGATCATTTTGGTGTAAATGTTATCGAGTTCTGAGACGTGGGCCCGAGGGTCGGGTTTGGCCAATTTCGGGAATTGTGCCTAATTTTGATATTTTTGATTGGGTTTCATCTCCCTAGCATATTTTGATGTTATTGATCTGATTTGTGATAGACTCGGAGCATCGGGAGATGACTGGAGGGGCAAGAGCATCGCAGATTAGTGTTTTGGCCCGAGTTGAGGTAAGTAATGACGATAAATCTTGTCTTGAGGGTATGAAACCCGGGACATCATATTTTCTCTCTATTTTTGGAGTGGTGCACATGCCGGATGACGAGTATGTGGCGTGCACTGATGTTTTGATTTGGACTTGGTCCTTTCCGCAGCAACTATTGAGTTGCGCATTTACTTGAAATCATATGCTAAATTGTGTTTTAAAAACTATTGCTATATTTGGGCTGTAAGCCATGTTTGGGGCCTTGTGCCAACTTGCTTAGACCCCTTGAGGCCTTTTACTGTTATTTCCTCATTGTGTTGACTTAGGATTTACACTCACTCATGTTATGTCTAACTGATTTCGAAACTCAACCTTATTTACACTATTTTATGATATAAAATGATGTTTTTGGGTCGAGTACCCCATTTTACTAATACACCTGAGGGGCTTTTGAGAGTTTGCTGACTGAGTGAGGCCGAGGGCCTGATTATGAGGATATGATATGCCACGAGGTGGTTTGATATTAGTGATTGGGCAGAAGAAGCCCCTCCGGAATCTATACACAGCCCGCCCGAGGGGCTACTTTTGATTTTTCCACTTTCACTCTTAACTTACGAAATATGTTTTTCCTCAGGGGCTTTTTATGATTTTTATTATTTTTACACTAAACATCTTGAAAGTTAGGTTAAAACTATTGGCAAGTATATTTCCAAATGATTTTTACTGAAATCGACTTTTAAGCGTGATGATTTAACGTATACATTGTTTGAAAGAAAGGTTGTGCTTATTGTGAAATGATGCTTTGATTGTATGTTTTTCTTACTACTCTGACCTGATTTATTTTAATTACTACTGAGTTAGCGTACTCACATTACTCCCTACACCTTATGTTCAGATCCAGGTGTTAGGGAAGAGTGAGCTATGTATCTGTTCCAGAGACTTCTCGGAGATTTTGCGAGGAAGCTGCACGCTTCCGCAGTCCTGCTCTCATCTGCTTACTTTGTAGAGTTTATTTTTTTTGGGTTGTATATTTTCTATAGATGCTCATGACCAGTGACACCGGGATCTTGGGGGTTGTATTTATTATTCGGTGTAGCTTTATCTGTTTTAAAAATGTTTAAAAGAAACCTTTATGGGTTATCAGTTTAGTAATGATGTAAATAGAAGATTATTACGGTTTGAGTGTGGTTTTGGCTGGCCTAGTTCCATGATAGGAGCCATCACAACCGGTTTAGGATTTGGGGTCGTGACAAGTTGGTATCAGAGAGCTAGGTTACATAGGACTCAACGGTCATGAGCAAGTTTAGTAGAGTCTTGCGGATCGGTACGGAGACTTCTGTACTTATATTCGAGAGGCTGCAGAACTCTTAGGAAAAATCTCACATTCTTGAATTCTTGTCGTGCGAATCCATTTTATTCAGCCAAGAGCGTAACTCTTGAATTCCTTCCTTGTACTCAAATGCGCATGCGAGCTTTTGGTACCAGCTGTGCATCGGCGGCTTGTAATTTCCATAGGTGAGGTACGAGATGTGATTTTGGCATGTTGATAATGGGCCAGTCTGGGGGACTTGAGGCCAGATTTTATTCTGTGGCTTGAATGCTGAGATTTCGAGTGTAGGAGCCATGCCTTTGGAGACTTATTTGTCTGTTTGTGTTCTTATTGATGAGATTTGGTGACTAGATGGCTACGTGGTAAGTGTGATTTGATGGTTAGCTGTGTTCAGATTGTTTGATTGTGACAAAAGCGTTGGTTGGAAATGTGGCAAGAACTATTGAGTGTTTGATTTCTGTCTCGGTTTGTTATATGGCTTCGAGTTGTGAGTGTATTGGAAGACCTCTCATGTTATTTAGTTTTGGAGTGAAGCGGATCTTTCTGTTGGGTTATGAGTTCCTAGTGATGTCTTTTTGGCTGATCATTGCCCCAGTAGCATTCATGTATTTGATTAAAGGTCTATTCCAGCCGTATTAGCACTCCTTGTTATTGTATTCGTTGATGGCCTCCTGGCGTATACGCGTAGCCAGGGGTAGCATACTCAATATTTGAGGACGGCGTTATAAGGATTCAGGGAGGAGAAGTTCTATGCAAGGTTATCCAAGTATAAATTTTTGCTCAGTTTAATAGTATTCTTGGGACATGTGGTGTCCAGTGAGGGTATCCATGTGGTCAGACGTGTGTGGGTAGAGCTTCCAGAAGCTCAAGATTTCTTTAACCACCGCTCCATTGTTAGTTCTACCATCAGCTTTGGGTTCTTATACCGCGTATTGCGATGCCTCAAGGGTAGGTGTTATTTGTGCTTAGATGTAGAAGGGTGCGGTGATTGCGTGATAGTTATGTTATTCGGAAGTGTATAGAGAGATATCAGTTTGAGGCTAAGAGACAAAGGTATCTCCTGTGGGTTGTCCTGGGGTGTGTGATCCTTATGTTGTTCTGTAGTAAGTTCTCTTCTACCAATAAATGATATATGTTGTAATTTGAGTTTAGATCATTTGTGGAAGTTGGCATGGATATTACAATGGTGAATGCGAGATTTGCAGATGACTTGAGCTGTTAGACGGGTTGTGTTATTATGTGCATTGTGAGTTATTGTTTGTCTTGATTGTTGGCTTTGAGCCAAGTGGGGGAGTCTGTTAATGATAAGTTGATTATGATTATGTGTTGTATTGGTTTTGGTTCGAGGTATATTGGTGAATCAGTTATGACATGCAGATGTGGGGTCTGGGAATGACACGAGTAATGGAAATTTCTTCGATATAGGTTGTAATGTACTCTATGGGTAAATGGATTCTATTGAATGATTGAGTGGTAATTGTAAAAGGTGTAGTGTGTGCAGTGTATGAATTTTCTTGTGGCTTCAAGTGAGTGGATTATTTTCCTAGTATGTAGTGTGCAAACGGGTCAGGTCGATTCTGTCTAATTGGTCAATGTAATTGAGATTTATGTTGGACGGTGTCAAGACTTGTGGCATTTCTACCTTATCATGGATTATGCATATCAGTATCAGGAAGGTGAAGGTAATGGATTTAGATTCGACGGAAGTCTCCTCAGGGTAAGTATTTTAAATATTGCACT
The DNA here is from genome assembly GCA_005239505.1 of Nicotiana paniculata. NCBI lineage: Eukaryota > Viridiplantae > Streptophyta > Magnoliopsida > Solanales > Solanaceae > Nicotiana > Nicotiana paniculata. Next base: position 51,808 of record ML363182.1, on the reverse strand, counting down.
TTGGGGATATTTGAGATAGTATTCGGCGATTTATGAGCCTTAGACAACATAGTTTTATGCTTGGGTCGCGTGTGGTGAGTCTGGCTTGAGAATTATGGTATTATGGCATGAAGAAGTATCATTTCTGGAAGGTAGGTCAGAAGGAACCTGGATAAATAGGAGAGCTTCGTAGTAGGTCGGATTCGCATGGTAAGGGATACGGTTAGTTCTTCGGTGTTCATGAGGTAATGAGTTTTTACAGGTGTTTCTTAGCAATGCTCTTGGATTTTTGGTGGCCTGCGTAGCTTGGTTGAGTTAGAAGGATTCAGTCCTGACAGCTTGGTGTTGTACAAATGGGATTCTGATAGTTCCTGATGGTTTCTACCGCGGATAGAGATGCATATTTTCCACTCGCGTGAGGTGCAGGTGATGTATAGTGATTTCTCTTCTAAATGAGATCAAATGTTATGTTCTTGATTAGTTGGGTGCGGAGTTGTTTGTGGATCGGAAGAGATCATGAAGTTCTCATATTTATCATAGGATGGCGTGGCGTATGCAGTTTGTTGTGTCGAGTCGAGATTTTCATATGTGAGGTCACAGTTTAGTTCTGGAAGAGAGGTCAAAATTCTTAGGCAGCATTTGCAGTTTCAGATGGCTAGGTAGATGATAGCACTGTTGGGTGGCTTGATGAGGGTATATATTCCTGAAGAGTCAATGTGTAGAGTTTAGGGTGCTTCATTAGTATTGTGACGCTCTCTTGTTGGATCGAATATTGAAGTTCAAGGTTGCTTGGTAACACGGAAGAATTATACGAGTATCCCTCGTGAAATGATTGAGTATTAGGGATATGCTATGTATTCGAGCGGTGGAGTTGAGATCAGATATAGCAATTGGTGCGCTTCGTGACCTCGAGACTGAGAGTTCTCCTAAATAGGTTATTTTGTGGTAATGAACTGTGAAGATGCGAGCAAGCTAGTCGAATGCTAGTATGTACCACGATTCAGTCATTGTGAACTTCTTGGTGAGTAATCTATCTGTTGTGAGTGACCAGAGTTATTTAGGGTTATTGGTAGGCCAGTATGGGTGTGTGTTGTGCGCCGGGTCAGAATTGTTGGCTCCAAATTTCTATTGTTGAGGAATGTACCATTTGATTATCATTGAGTTTATTCGTGTTCTGGAGTGATGTATGAGTACCCTTTGGTGTTGTGAGGAGTTGTGATCGTTGGTTGTAGGCACATGATGCGATTCTTATTGGGCTTTATAGCTAGAGTTGAGTAAGGTAAGTAACTGGGTATTGCGGGATTGATACGTATTGGTTATGTACTTCCTGATTCGTGTGGTATGGTATCGTCTGGTTTCCACGTGGTTATGGCAACGCAATTTGAGTACTTGATGTCGAATTGTGCATGGTTATTGGTGTTTAGCCAGGTGGCTAGAAGTATTTCATGTGACCCAGCATTTGCATGGTATCACGCAGTGTAGCAGAGTTATGTAGGGGTATGACCTTTGGTATTGGATTCGTGTGTTTTGATTTTCACGACGTGTGCCAGGCTTTTAGCATGATGTTGTGATGGTAATTGTTAATGGCCGGACAGTCCTCCTATGTGAATCTTTTATATAATTTGATTACATTAGGATGTTGCTATTGAGTGCACAAGCTGCACAGGTTATGGCTTCAATTATATCGATGTATCATGTCATCAAAGTAGTCGTGTTGGATGAGAAGAGGTCATTGGACCTATAATGAATATTGTTAAAATTGTCTACAACATAGTTGGAAGGATAAATATTGGGAGTCGGCTTAGAAATCTGCTATAATTCCTATTTGGGAAGAGGGAGCTTCATGTCTGACTGATCGGACGAATTGTTGCTAGTTTCTACGTGTTTCTTTCCTCATCTGCAGTATATGAAAGTGTTAGAGCAAGACATTTCTTGATAAGAGGTTATGTACCAGTATTGGGTTGTTTTGAGCAGTTATAGTGGTTAAGATTTATCGTTATGAGTGTTTGAGTCATGCGATATATTATGTGATTGCATTTGGGGTTACGTATATGGCTTGATTCAGCGTGTTCAGACCTATTCCGTTTATAGTTGTGGAATTTTGATCTTGTAAATCATTTAAGAAGTGGGAATTTGGTTACAAGGTTTGTGGGCCAAGTTGGATTTCGAAATTTGAATTGTGTTGTGCTATTGGACCTACATGGGATAGGGTGACGTTGGATCACCCCGAGTATGTGCATGGTAGGCTACGCGACAATTTGATGGTGTTGGAGGACAACTCCTGGCACGTTCGAGGACGAACGTAAGTTTAAGTGGGGGAGGATGTAACGACCCGTCCGATCGTTCCGAGAGTAATATCCATGTTTCCCTCGTTTCTGCTTCATTATGTTGTGTTAGATTGGTTGTTTCGGGTTCAGAGCAAATTTTGGAGAGAAATGAGACACTAGTCTCTTAACTTGGTTCAATAGTGGAAAAAGTCAACCGAAAGTTGACTTATTGGTAAACGACCTTGGAATGTAGATTTTATGGTTTGGAGAGCTTCGTTAGGTGATTTGGGACTTAGGAGTGTGTTTGGAAAGTGGTTTTTATGTCCGGTGTAGAATTAGGCTTGAATTGGCGAAATTTGGTTTTTTGCAATTTTCGATCGGCAATAGAAAATGGGCTATCGAGTCGGAATAGAATTTCGGAAGTAGGAACAGGTTCGTAATGTCATTTTGGATATGTGTGCAAAATTTCAGGTCAATCGGAGGTGTTTTGGATGGTTTCAGCATCATTGGTGGAATTTAGAAATTTTAAAGTTCATAGGCTTGAATTTGATATGATTTTAGTGTTTTTGCATTTTTTTTGGTGTTTCGAGGGCTCAACTAAGTTTGAATGATGTTATGGGATATGTTGGTAGGTTTGGTTGAGGTCCCGAGGGCCTCGGGTGGATTTTAGATGCTCAAACGGTCACTTTTAGTCTTTGGGAGATTGCTGGTTTTCTAGTGTTTTAGAAACAATGGTTTGTTCGATCGCGTGAGTTCATCCGCGATCGCGTAGAGTAAGGTTGAGGCAGGCATATTTGTTCTATGCGATCGTGTAATAAGGTTTTCGATCGCATAGGTTGGGCCGTCTTGAGCATTGTGGTCGCGTGGTTCCTTGTGCGATCGCGTGGAAGAAAAGGAGGCGCGTGAGGTTGTTGCAATTCTTCTTCGCGACCGCGTGACTAGGTACGCGATCGCATAGGTCAGGGAGTCGAAGCTTTGCGATCGCGTAGGTAAATGGTGCAATCGCAATGAGTAAAATTTTGGAGGAAGTAAGTTTGTTCTTCACGATCGCAGTGAGTTAATGAGCTAGCCAGTGTTTAAATAGCCAATACGCGACCCTTCTTCATTTTACCACTATTTTTGAACGGGATTGAAGCTTTTGAGAGATATTTTTGTGGAAACCAAAGGGGAATCATTTGGAGATAATATTATTGATTAATAACTCGTTTTGTATGTGATTAAAGGTCTAATTAGTGGTGAAAGATTGGGAAAAATCAGGAGCCGATTCAAGGGAAAAGAGCATCACGGATTAGTGTTTTGGCCCGGGTTGAGGTAAGTAATGACTGTAAATATTGTCCTGAGGGTATGAAACCCCGGACATCGTATTTTCTCACTATTTTTGGAGTGGCGCACATGCCGGATAACGAGTATGTGGTGTGCATTGAGGTTTGGATTTGGACTTGGTCCTTTCCGCGGAAACTATTGAGTTGCGCGTTTACTTGAAATCATATGCTAAATTGTGCTTTAAAAACTATTGCTATATTTGGGCTGTAAGCCATGTTTGGGGCCTTGTGCCGACTTGCTTAGACGGCTTGGGGGATTTTACTGCTATTTCCTCACTGTGTTGACTTATGATTTACACTCAGTCATGTTATGTTTAAACTGATTTTGAAACTCAGCCTTATTTACACTATTTTGAGATATAAAATGATGTTTTTGGGTCGAGTACCCCGTTTTATTGATATGCCCGAGGGTATTTTGAGAGTTTTCTGACTGAGTGAGTTCGAGCGCTTGAATTTTGAGGATATGATATGCCACGAGGTTTCTTGATATTAGCGCTTGGGCTGAAGGAGCCCCTCCGGAGTTTGTACACACCCTCTGTGAGCGCAGGTACCTACTGAGTGCGAGTGCCGAGTGTTGAGTTACGAGTGATTGGGAGGCATAAGTGACTGTGAGATATGCCCGAGGGGCTGATTATGAGTGACTGTAAGGTATGCCCGAGGTGCAGTTTCTGATACATGTTTTTGGCCTGAGGGGCTACTTATGATTTTTCCACTTTCACTCCGTACTTATGAAATATGTTTTGCCCGAGGGGCTTTTTATGATTTTTATCATTTTTACACTCAACTTCTTGAAAGTTATGTTGAAAATATTGGCAAATATATTTCCAAATGATTTTTACTGAAATCAGCTTTTAAGCGTGATGATTTAACGTATATATTGTTGGAAAGAAAGATTGTGCTTATTGTGAAATGATGCTTTGATTTTATGTGTTTCTTACTGCTCTGACCTGATTTATTTTCATTGCTACTGAGTTGGCGTACTCATATTACTCCCTACACCTTATGTGCAGATCCAGGTGTTAGGGCATAGTGAGTTGTGTATCTGTTCCAGAGACTTCTCGAAGATTTTGCGAGGTAGATGCACGCTTCCGCAGTCCTGCTCTCTCCTACTTACTTTATAGAGTTTATTTTTTTTGAGTTGTATATTTTCTGTAGGTGCTCATGACAAGTGACTCCAGGATCTCGAGGGTTGTATTTAATATTCGGTGTAGCTTTATCTGTTTTAAAAATGTTTAAAAGAAATATGGGTTATCAGTTTAGTAATTATGTAAATGGAAGATTATTACGATTTGAGTGTGGTTTTGGCTAGCCTAGTTCCACGATAGGCGCCATCACGATCGGTTTAGGATTTGGGGTCGTGACAGTCGAGTATCTATATGGCTCCGTATGAGGCTCTCTATAGAAGACGATGTCATTCTATATGGCTAATTTATTAGGCACGAATCTGGTTCGAGATGCTTTGGAGAAGGTCAATATGATCCAGAGTCGGTTTAATACAGCCCATTCTAGACAGAAGAGTTATGCGGATCGGAAGGTTCGCGATGTTGCATTCATAGTTGGAGAGCGAGTCTTGCTTCCGGTTTCACCCATGAATGGTGTGATGAGGTTTGGGAGGAAGGGAAAGTTTAGCCCTAGGTATATCAAAACTTTTGAGATCCTTGAGAGGATTGGGGAGGTGGCCAACAGGCTTGCCTTGCCACCTAGTTTTTCTGATGTTCATCATGTTTTCCATGTATCTATGCTCTGGAAGAATTATGGTGATTTGTCTTATGTTTTAGATTTCAGCACAGTCCAATTGGATGAGGATTTGACTTATATTGAGGAGCCTCTGATGATCTTGGACAGACATGTCCAAAATTTGAGGTCCAAGGATATTTCTTCAGTGAAGATTTAATGGAGGGGTCATTCGGTCAAGGAGGTACTTATGCATGTTCGAGGATGAACGTTTGTTTCAAGAAGGAGAGAACGTAACAACCCAATCAGTCGTTTTCTGTAATTGTGCCCTGTTAACCCTTTTATTGCTTCAAACTTATGTGTTTATGATATTATGACTTGCGTGGTTGGTTAATTTCATTTCGCGAAGATTTCGGGTTGATTTGGACCCTTGATTCTTGACATACAAGTCTAAATTTGAAAATGTTGACCAAACTTTGACTTTTAAGGAAACGACCCCGGAAGTGTGTTTTTATGGATCCAATAGATTTGGTATCGTAATTTTGTACTTGGGAGTATGCCCGGAATTGAATTTGGAAGTCCGTAGGTTGATTTTTGTTTATTTGCCAAAATTTTAAAATTTAAAGTTGAAAAGTTTGACCATATGTTGACTTCTAGCTATCTAGCTCCGAATTAAATGTTGGGACTTGGAATAAGTTTGTTATGATATTTAGAAATTGTCTGCTAAATTTGGTGTCGTTTGGAGTTGATTTGATAGGATTCAGACGCTTAATTGTAATTCTATAAGTTCTCAAAAATGTCTTTGAAAATCATGCGTTTTAGTGTTTGATTCGTAGTTTTAGATCTTAATTTGTGTTTTGATCGTGAGAGCGAGTTCGTATGATGTTTTTAGACTTGTGTGGACTTTTGTTTGGAGCCCCAGGACTCGGATTAGTTTCAGACATGTTCCAGATGGTTTTTGGACTGAAAATGGAAACTGGTATCTGTTACCCTCCGGTGTCGTAATTGTGAACACCAAAGCCGCATTTGCAACCATAGCAGGGATCTTACGGTATCGCAAATGCGAAGCCTTGGTCGCATTTGCAAAGAATTTTTGGGTTGGGCTAGGTTTGCATTTGCGCTGATTTTATCGCAATTGTGAGGGCAACAGGGGTCGCAAATGCGATCCTATCTCCGCATTTGGGAAGAGCTTCCCAAGACTTTAGTACCGCATTTGGAGGCTGCGATATCTGCAGCTGAACATAAGGGCTGAAAGTCGGGATTTGTCTCTCATTCTGTCATTTTTCAACCTTAGACTCGGTAGGAGGCGATATGAAGAGGGGTTTTCACCTACAAATCTTGGGTAAGTGATTCTAATGTATTTCTAATCATATTCCATCAAGTTATCTTATATTTTAACATCAAAATGATGATCACAGTGAATTTATGAAACTTTGTCATGTTTATGAAAAATAAGAAATTGAGTGTTGAGAGTCGATTTGGACTCGGATTTTGAAACGATCACATATATGAACTAGTGGGGTCATGGGTAGACAGAATCTACCATTGGACCCGGGTTTTGACAGGGGGCCTCGGGTTGACTTTTGTTTATCTACTGAAATTGAATTCCCTAGAATTGTTTTATGATATTAGTCGATTTGAGTTAGATTTGAGCCGTGTGGAGGCGACTTTTAAGGGAAAAGTTATTTTCGAGTGTTGAATTGGCCTAGTTGAGGTAAGTGTCTTGCCTAAATTCGTGTGGGGGAAGCTACCCCTTAGTATTGGTATTTTTTTATTCAATTGTGCTAAGTGAAATCCATGTACGAAAGGTGACGAGTGTGTACACGGGTTGTACATAGTATTTGACCAGTTTAGGCTACTCAGACTCTTTCCACTCTTCAATTGAAATGCAATATCATGTTCTAAATTCTCATAGTCAATTTATCCTTAATTGTGTGAGGCTATCCTTACATGCCTTACTTGACTTGTTTAGTACTTGTTCTACATCCTACTTGCTAAAATTCTCTCATGCTTTAGATGAACTTGTTTCCTCTTTATTGTTCTGTTCTATCTCTTCATTTTTAATTATCATTGTTTGAAATTATTGTTCGTTCTATATATGTCCTTATTATTTTTCGTTGCTTGAAGTAATTGCTCATGTTATCCCTTTACTTGTTGATTTCCATTATTTGAGACTCACTGTTGAATATTATCTCTTTTATTGTGAGTTAGTCTTATTTGAAATTGTGGTTATTCATTATTTTTCTCTTTGTTGAGTTATTTGGTGTTGAAGTTGTGAAAGTCGTCAATATGTTGAGGCGATGTTGGTTATTGTTGATACATCTATCTTATTAAGCATTTTTCATCCATTTTTGTTGTTGATATTCTTGTATACGTTGTGGTAGATCCATGGACTATTGTTGTGGAAACAATGATATTGTTGTATTTGGAAATGTGTGATATATGGGCACTTGTGGTGCGAATTGTTATTGTGATAATATGTCGACGCGCATGCGCCGGTATAAGGCTTGGAATTGATGTGCATGCAGCAGTACAAGGTGGGACTTGTGTGCGTGTTGAATGTAGGGGAACTACGTGAAGCCACGTGGCGTCATAAGGTTGGCTAAAGTGCGTGTAGCTATTTCGGAAAACCTGTTTTCAAAATCTATTTTCAAATGTAAGGCTCACGTGGCGGTATAAGGAAAGATTGTGATTGAAATTGAGAAATGTAAATACGAGGCGGTACCTCAGTTGTGGTTCTTGATTATACAAGGCAATACCTCAGTTTGATTTCATTTTTATATGAGGCGGTACCTCATTGTAGTTATTGCTGTTTATTACATGTTGCAAAGTGTTTTGGTGGGAATATTTCTTGTTGCTTGACTCTTTATTGTTCTAGGAGTTGTTCTCTATTCATGATCATTGTAGCCCTTTAGTTGCGTCTTTTATACTACTTCCATTGTTGATTTCCGGTACTAGTTCATGATATTATCTTAGTTTCGTTTCAGTTGTTCTTCGTTTTCCATTACATATCCATATTACATTTTCATACTGTCTATTTTATATCTTAGTAGGTGTCTTGACCTGGCCTCGTCACTACTTTACTGAGGTTAGGCTTGATACTTACTAGGTACCGTTGTGGTGTACTCATACTACGATTCTGCACATTGTTTGTGCAGATCCAGGTACGTCTGCTCGTGTCGGTCATTTGAGGTAACCTGCTAGCTGACTTTATCAGAGACTTCAAGATATTCCTGCTCGGCGTTCGCAGGCTTCAGAGTCACCTTTGAAGTGCTTCAAAGGATTGGAGAGGTGGCTTACAAGCTTGCGTTGCCACCCAGTCTATCGAGTGTTCATCTAGTTCTTCATGTATCTATGCTCCGGAAGTATGTCGGTGATCCGTCTCATTGTTTGGATTTCAGAACGGTTCAGTTGGAAGGTGATTAGACATATTGTGGTGCCGGTGGCCATTATGTGTTAGCAAGTTTGATAGTTGAGGTCAAAAGACATTGCTTCAATGAAGGTGCAGTGGAGAGGTCATCCAGTTGAGGAGGATACTTGGGATACTAAGAGGTTTATGCGGAGAAGATATCCACGCCTATTTGAGACTCCATGTACGTTCCTAGACATGTTCGAGGACGAACGTTTGTTTGAGAGAGGGAGGATGTAATAACTTGGCCGGTCATTTTGAGAGTTGTAGCCATGTTTCCCCATTTAGTTCTCATTCCCTGCTTAATTTTTGTTATGTGACTTTCTGGGGTAGTTGGTTTGTGGCCGGAGAGGTTTCGAAATGAATAACGACACTTAGTCTCATGGTTGGAAGCTTAAGTTGGAAAGGTTGAACGGATATTGACTTGTGTGTAAATGGCTCCGGAATGGAATTCTGATGATTCTATTAGCTTCGTTGGGTGATTTTGGACTTAGGAGCGTGATCGGATAGTGATTTGGAGAACCGTAGTTGAGTTAGACTTGAAATGGCGAAAGTTAGAAATTTAGAAGTTTGACCAAGAGTTGGGTTTGTGGTTATCGGCCTCAGATTGGTGTTCCTGGAGTTGGAGTAGGTCTGTTTTATTATTTATGACTTGTGTGTAAAATTTGAGGTTAATCAGACGTGATTTGATAGCTTTCGACATCGAATGTAGAAGTTAGAAGTTCAAAAGTTCATTAGGATTGAATCAACGTGCGATCATGGTTTTAGCATTGTTTGATGAGATTTGAAGTCTCAACTAAGTTCATACATGTTTTAGGACTTGTTGGTATAATTGGTTGAGGTCTCAGGGGCCTCAAGTTGGTTTCGAATGGTTAATGGATCAAATTTTGGACTTTGGAAAATGCTGAAGATTGCTGGACTGGTTTAATCACACCTGCGAAGATCATGGTCGTAGGTGTGGCTGGAGTGGAACAGAAGCGATATTACTCTGGCCTTGGTAGTATCACAAGTGCGGAAAGACGAGTGCAACCTGCAATTCTGCAGAAGCAGAATGGTGGTCACAGGTGCGGAATTTGGAATTTGGCTCTGGGCGCGCTGAAGCGGACGCGGGGCTGAGGCTGCAGTCTCGCAGGTGCAAGACCTTGGTCGCAGAAGCGACAGGTTGGGAGTTGTGTGTAATCCCATAGGTGCGGATTTTTAACCGCAATAGTGGTGCCGAAAAAGTGGCTAAATAGACCAACAAAAGCGGAGCCACTGGCAGTGCATATTAATTCGAGGGTTCGCGATTTTTATCATTTTTGGACATTTCAAGCTCGGGTTAAGGCGATTTCTGAGAGGATTTTCGAGGTTTATCTTGAGGTAAATCAATTGTGGTTATTTATATTGAATAATTATGTTTCGACGCTGAATTTCCCACCTAGTTTGTGTATTTTTTAGGTTGAATTTGGGAGTTTGAGGCTAGGGATTTGGAGAGTTTAATTTGGGGATTTTAGTGACGATTTGGTGTCAGATTTGGTATATTTGGTAACGTTAGGCTCGGGTTTGGTTAAGCTTCTGGATTTTGTGACTTTTATTGGATTCCGAGACGTGGGCCTAGGGACCGGTGTTTAAGTTGACTGTTTGACTTTTGACAAAGAACTTAGTATTTTCTTATGGAATTGATTCCTTTAGCTTTTGTTGATTGTACCAAATTGTTTGTGGGGAGACTCGAGGCATTCAGAGGCCGATTCATGAGGCAAGGGCGTGTTGGAGTAGTGCTTTTTACAGCTTGAGGTAAGTAACAGTTCTAAACTTGATTATGAGGTTATGAAACCCTTACGTGTTATGTGATTGATGTTGAGGTGACACACATGCTAGTTGAGGGGCGTGTGGGCGTGAACCGTAGGAATTTTGACTTGGTCAATTCCATGGAATTGTATAGTTGAGTAATCTGTTGTTATCCATATATTCTCCATGTGTTAGGGAAATTTAGTGGTAAGTCATATTAGAAATCATGCTTAGGCTATGTGTTGGTACTATAGGGACCCATAGAGGTCGTATTACATGTTGAATTATCTGCTAAATTGCCATTTTGTACTAAGTCACATTTTTTACTTGCATATTATATCTCAGTATCTGTTGTTCTTTATTAATACATTATATCATCGATGTTTGGGCTGATTATCTTTATTCTTGGGAGCCCGAGAGACTGATGATAATGATGACTGAGTGAGGCCGAGGGCTTGATTGTGAGGATATTTATGGGAGAGGATTTTACGCCACAACATGTTTATTTGATTCATGTCATGATTGGCTTATTATAGCGCTTGGGCTGGAATCACCCCTCCGGAGTCTACATACCCACAATGAGCGTAGGTACCTACTAAGTGCGAGTACGAGTTTTGAGAACGAGTGACGAGCGATTAAGAGAATTGAGTGACTGTGAGGATGGAGTGAATGGAAGGACTGAGTGACTGATACTCTGAGAGTGTGCACATGATTTCATTACTATTTGTACATCAGTTGGAATATATACAACTGTAATGTAGTTACTAGTTGTGCCATATTCTATTTCAACTAAACTTGACAAGATTTAACTATTCTGGCTTTAACTGTCGAACTTGAAAGCATGACTACTTTCCTGTATTGTAATTCTGTAATTGAATTATACCTAGCAAGCTTTTCACTACTTTCACTTCAATCATTTGTCTTGTTACTTACTGAGTTGATTATACTCACGCTACACCCTGCACTTCGTGTGCAGATCCAGGTGTTTCCAGATACGGTGGGTGCTAATTATTTGAGCAGCTTAGTCATTCGGAGATTTCGAGGTAGCTGCCTGGCGTCCGTAGACCTTGACTCTCCTCCCCTATCTTTCCATTTTATGTATTTAGTTTCAGTTTTCAGAGATAGTATTTTAGACTTGTGTCGTATAGACTCTCATGTACTCAGTGACACCCTGGTTTTCGGAACTTCCATATTGAGTTTTGATTTTCTATCCAGTTTATGAGAGCTTTAAATATTTAAACCTCTTTTAGTTAGGCTTCATTATGCGAGGATATGTTTTGGGTCATGACAGTGCGACATTGATTCCGCTTGAAGCGTATATCTTATATTCCATTGAATCCATTTATGTATGATATTGCACGCTCGGCATCCGTTATGCGCCGAAGGTTCGTGCTGCTACAGATGGGCTACAAGGGGCCATGGATGCCCGATCATTATCTCAACGTATTGTCGAGACTAAGGACATGGATGTATTGATAGATCTTGTAGTTTTTCATGCGTAGGGTGCAGCGGGTTCTGGCGTCTTGTCGGTGAGTACGAGCTTGGGAAGAAATAATTGGTCACGTAATCATCATGATCGTGGTAGGAGCATGAGAGAATGTTGATTTCAGGATAGTTGGTGATACTAGACACTAGGTGTTTTGTATGGGACTTCTATTCCGTGAAAGGTACACATTGTCATTCAAGGCACTTGAGGAAACGAGCTTGACCTTCACGAGGATGGACATGCACTTAGTATGCGATTTGAGGTATATTACAATGAGTGTCATACGAGCTATGAAGGTTGGTATTGTGGATCATCGGATGTTATGCCCTATGGCTTCACATCAAGTGGGGCAGTCTACTATCAACTAGAAGTTTGCATGGCTATGTGATATATCAGTCTTGATCTGAGGTATATATTATGTATTGAAGGGTTCTCCAGAATTTGCATATAGTTAAGATCCATATTTGCATGGGATAGTGCTGGGACTTGCGGTATTTCTAATCATTAATAATTTTACATTTCAGTATCACAGAGATTAGAGAAACAACTTCAGATTCATGGAAGGTCTCTTAATAATGGGTATCTTGGTTGTGACATTATGGGGTTCCTTAGAGGAAATACAGTTGTTTATGAGCTTTCGGGCTATGTGATTTGTGCTAGGATCTCCTGCTATGAGCTTTGGGTTTGCATCATTATGTACCGAAAAGGAGTAGTATACCTGAAGAAGAGTCAAGGAAGATGCGAAGAAATAGGTCAGATCGATGGTGTTGGGTCAGCGTAGCAATAAAGGTAATTGTTCTTTTGGGGTGGTAATGTTTTGCCGGTGTTTGGTTGAAACACTCTTAGGTTTGACGGTTTGCATGACTCGGTTGAGTTAGAAAGATTCAGTTCTGATGGATTAGTTATGTGGGGTTGGGTCTCGGAGAGTTCTCGATGGCGTTGACCACGACTTGAGCCGGCTGTGTTCTACTAGCATAAGAAATATGTTGTGCATTATGGTTTTCTCCTTGATAGGTAACGAGTCCAAGATGGCATGGACGATTTTAGAATTTAAGAAAATGCGGGAATTATTAGTTATCGCATAAGAAGAGCGTGCATTTTAGGAGGCACCTTGTGTGTGACTTGCGGATGCTCGGCTAGTGTTACAACACTTGCTGGTTATGGGCTTCTAAGTTTCAATGTTCAGCTACGTGTCATGGAAGATCTTTGTGGGTGTTTTTCCTAAGATGATGGATTGTGAGTGATGTATCATCCATTCGAGTAGCGGAGTTAAGATCAGGTATGAAGATTTTGGTATTCATGAGGTTTAGGGGCTGGATAGCCTCGTAGTTAGACTATTCCTTGAATGTGGATTGTGAAGAAATATTTATAATTGGATAATTGATGGTATGTGTTATGGATAGGTTTCTATGGACTTTTGAAAGGTTATTTACCTGTTTGGGGATGATCGGAGTTGGTTTGGGGGCTAATTGTAAGCTTAATGAGAATGGTATTCTATATCAGATCAGGTTTGGTTACTCTTAGGCAATTGCTATCAAAGGTATATTACCAAGCAGAATGGATGTTACTCGTGCCCTATTCTATGTTATGTTATTCTCTCTTATGCTATGATGGGCTTGTGAAGTTATATATGATTATTTGCACACATGTTATAATCCCATTGAGGCCTTATGGAGATATGGGTGAGATGGTCCTCGTGATGTTGATTTGATTATTTCAACTTAGTTGTGCTTTCTTTTATTTTTATTGTATTATTCCTATTCATATTTCCACAGTTATATCTATGCACTCCAACATGCTTAATGTTAGAATATATGTGATTAGTGATGTCACAACCCCAAATTTCATCTTCAGGCCGTGATGGCGTATAACGTTGAACGCGCTAGACAAGACAACACTCCAATTATTACATTTATTACTTTATTAGAAAATTGGAATAACAGTGGTAAACTAGAACAATTATAATTAGAAATGCGGAAGATGAGAAATTCAACAACTTAAAATAATAATTCTTACGAAATTTCCTTAAGTACACCCTCGGAACTGGTATCACAATCCACGGACTGTCTAAGGATACTAAAAACAAAATCTGAATAAACAATACAATTGTCTCAGAAATACAAGAGAAGGCAGAAAGAGAAGAAATGAGATAGGAGGTGACGCCAAGGCCTGCGGACGCCTGCAGGACTACCTCAGTGTCGCCTGTGGTCTGAAGGATACTCCCTCGATCACTGTCCACCGAGTCCGGTACCGTAATCCGCACAACATAAAGAAGTGCAGGCGTAGCATCAGTACAACCGACCCCATGTACTGAGTAAGTTCCGAGCCTGACCTCGGTGAAGTAGTGACAATGCTAGGACACGACAAACAATAAATACATGTGCAATTCAATAATATATAATAAAAATGATGACAGAAAATAAACAGATAAGTGTAAAACGGGGTAGAACATGCTGGGGACAAGGGGAAAGCAAGTACTAATTAACAGAACGAAGCAACAGTCTAAGTAGAATCAATAGCAACAGGAAGTAAGCACATAGAGCAAACAAGTGCACAACATCACCCTTCGTGCTTTACTCTCATCCTCACCAAAACAAGTACACGACATCACCCTTCGTGGTTTACTCTCATCCTTACCAAAACAAGTGCAAGGCATTACCCTTCGTGCTTTTACTCTCATCCTCACAATGCAATGAAATAAATGAAACGGCACAGCATTAACCTTCGTGCTTTTAAATATAAAAATCATGGCACAACATCACCCTTCGTGCTTTACACTCTTATCTTCACAATACAATAAATAAATACACGACATCACCCTTCACGCTTTACACTCTTCCTCACCCAAAAAATATCAAGAACAATAATTTGGCAAGGAAACACCACAATACAAACCATAAATCACAACATCCCGGCAAGGGAAGAATAACAGAAATGTATCCGTCCCGGCAAAGGACACAACTATAACCAATCTCACTGAATATACAACATAACCAAATGATCCTCAACCGAACAACTAATCAACAGTGTCCACAACCAATTATTTCCAACAACAAAATAATCTCTGAATATCTACTTCATAACACCGAGAATATCGAAGCAAAGCACATATACCATAAGAAATGACCCACGGGCATGCTTGAAAACAATGTATAGGTACTCGTGACCTCACCTATACATTGAACACGATAATAACACGTAGCACATATTACTCAACTCCTATTCTCTCAAGCTAAGGTTAGGCCAAACATTTACCTCGACTCCAAGAATCCAAATCAAGCCTCTAGCACTGCTTTTCCTTTCGAACTCAAATCCAAATCAATAGTATCTAGACATAATTAACTCAATAACATCAATAATTTCTTAACAATTCAATTCCAATGCTTAAATATAGAACTCCCAACTTTCTTTCCAAAATTCCAAAAATCGACGCCGGGCCCGCTTGGACCCAACACGAGGTTTGGACCAAAACCCGATCACCCATTCACCCACGAGCCCGAATATATAATTTGTTTTGGAATCCGACCCCAAAACGACGTCAAATTCTCAAATAATCTAAAAGCCCTAACTCTACCCTAAACCCCAATTTTCTACCTTAATTTCCATGTTTTTAGGCCTAAAATCTAGTAGGTGTTTAAGAAAAATGGAAGGAAATAAGTCAAAGATCACTTACCCAAGAGGTTATGGTGAGGAAATGCTTCAAAAATCGTCTAAGAGCTTTGGAGAAGAAGAGTTTTATGAAAATGGTGGAAAATCCCGTATACAATTCTGTTTTTGGACATTTAAAATAGCTGGGCAAAATTTCTCTTCGCGTTCGCGGGTCCCATGCCGCGTTCGCGAACGTTTGATTATTGAACCTATGCGATCGCAAAGTGTTAACACTACCCAGCACCCCTTACCCTACGCGTTCGCGATCCTATGGACGCGTTTGCGTAGGGTCCCAGCTCTACCCTCCCCCAAGTCCCCATACCCTATGCGTTCGCATGAGGCATTTCGCGTTCAGGTAGAGCTCCCCCCTACAAGCTCCGTGTTCGCGTCCAAGGCCCTCCATTCGCGCAAGTTTATTTCACACCCAACCCACACTGCTCATCGTGATCGCATGGGTTGAACCACGATCGCGAAGGGTAAAATGCTAGGCACAAGAAACAACAATCACACACCAGATTTTGCTATGGTTTTTGCACTTTGACACCTATCCGAAACTCATCCGAGCCCTCGGGACTCAAAACCAAAAATACACCCAACCTCAAAAACATCCTACAGATTTATTCGAGTAATCAAAACGCCAAAATAACATCATAAACATCAGATTAAACCTCAAAATCCATAAAAATTCTCAAAACTTCTTAAACTTCAAATTTTCCATTTCGAACCGATTCACGTCAAACCAAGTCTGTTTATTACCAAATTTCACAGATAACACATATAAATCATATCGAACCTGTATCGGGCTCCAGAACCAAGATACGAGCCCGATACCACAGGTTTCACATTAACTTTTAATTTTCAAAAACCTTTATATATTTCAGAAAATAATTTTCTTTAAAAATTCATTTCTCGGACTTGGGATCTTAGAATTCGATTCCTGGCATACGCACAAGTCCCATATTTTCCTACGGACCCTCCGGAACCGTCAAATCACGGATCCGGGTTCGTTTACCAAAAAAGTTGACAAAAGTCAATTTTATTCAAATTTCAACACAAAAATTTTATTTTTATCAGTTTTTCACAAATGGCTTCCCGGCTACACGCCCCAGCTGCGCACGTAAATTGAGGTGACATATAAGGAGTTTTTCATGACCTCAGATCATAGAAATAGCTAGGAATACACGGGATGACGTTTTGGGTCATCACAATATTCACCTCTAAAACAAATGCTCTTCCTCGAACGATCATAGAATGGTACCTGAAACGAGGAAAAGATGGGGATATCGGCTCCGCATATCGGACTCAGACTCCCAGGTAGCTGCCTCAACAGGCTGACCTCTCCACTGAACACGGACCGAAATATCTCAACTGACGAACTTGCCGAGCTAATATGGCTATCGGCTCCTCATCATAAGACATATCCTCGTCCAACTAGACACCATTGAAGTCAAGTACATGAGATGGATCGGTGATATACCTCCGAAGAATAGACACGTGAAACACAAGATGCACAGCTGATAAACTAGGTGGCAAGGCAAGTCTATAGGCCACCTCTCCTACCTTGTCAAGAATCTCAAATGGACCAATGTATCTAGGGCTCAACTTGACCTTCTTCCCGAACCTCATCACGCCCTTCATGGTCGACACTCGAAGAAACACTCGGCCTCCTATCATGAATTCCAGATCACGAACTCTACGATCCGCATAATTATTTTGCCTTGACTGATATGTGCGAAGTCTATCATGAATGATCTCCACCTTGTCCAATGCATCCCGAACTAACTCCGAACCCAACAATCTAGCCTCTCCCAGCTCAAACCACCCAACAAGCGACCGACACCACCTACTATACAACGCCTCATAAGGAGCCATCTGGATGCTCGGCTGGTAGCTGTTGTTGTAGGCAAACTCAGGTAAAGGCAAAAACTGGTACCATGAACCTCCAAAATCAATGACACATGCTCGTAACATATCCTCCAAGATCTGAATGGTACGCTCGGACTGTCCGTCCGTCTGAGGATGAAGCGTTGTGCTCAAATCAACCTGTGTGCCCAACTCACTCTGAAATACTCTCTAGAAATAGGAGGTAAATTGAGTAGCTCGGTCAGATATAATGGACACGGGCACACCATGCAATCGAACTATCTCTCTCATGTAGATCTTTGCTAACTTCTCCGCCGAATACGAAACTGATACAGGAATGAAGTGTGCTGACTTGGTCAACCTATCCACAATGACCCACACCGCATCAAACGTCCTCTGAGTCCGTGGGAGTCCAACTACAAAATCCATGGTGATACTCTCCCACTTCCACTCGGGAAGCTCAATCTGCTGTATCAAGCCACCGGGTCTCTGGTGCTCGTACTTAACCTGCTGATAGTTCAAGCACCGAGCTACATATGCTACAATATCCTTCTTCATCTTCTGCCACCAATAATGCTGCCGCAAGTCCTGGTACATCTTTGCGGCGCCCAGATGAATGGAATATCGGGAACTATGGGCCTCCTGCAATATCAACTCCCGAATGCCATCAACATCACGTAAACAAATACGACCATGCATCCTCAAAACTCCCTCATCATCAACTGTGACCTACTTCGCACCTCCGTGCCGGACCGTATCTCTAAGAACACATAAATGATGATCATCATACTGCCTGGACCGGATACGATCATACAATGAAGAACGAGCCACAGTATGGGCCAAAACACTGCCAGTCATAGAAACCTCCAATATCATGAACCAGTTGGCCAAAGCCTGAACATCCAAAGCGAGCAGTCGCTCTCTGACTGGTATATAAGCAAGACTACCCATACTGGTTGACTTCCGGCTCAAAGCATCGGCCACCACATTGGCCTTCCCCGAATGATATAAGATGGTAATGTCATAGTCCTTCAACAACTCTAGCCATCTCATCTGCCTCATATTCAACTCCATCTGCTTGAACAAATACTGCAAACTCTTATGATCCGTGAACACCTCACATGGAACCCCATACAGATAATGCCTCCAAATCTTCAACATATGAACAATAGCTGCTAAATCTAAAATCATGAAGTGGATAGTTCTTCTCATGAACCTTCAACTAACATGAAGCATAAGCTATAACCTTGCCATTCTGCATCAACACTGCACCAAGTCCAACCCGTGAAGCATCACAATACACGGTATATGGTCCTGAACTTGTGGGCAAAACTAACACCGGTGCCGTGGTCAAGGCTGTCTTGAGCTTCTAAAAGCTCGCCTCACACTCATCTGACCACCTGAATGGGACAACCTTCTAGGTATACTTGGTCATCGGGGCTGCAATAGATGAGAAGCCTTCCACAAACCGGTGATAATAACCTGCTAAGCCCAAGAAACTCCGGATCTCTGTAGCTGAAGTGGGCCTAGGCCAATCTCTGAATTCTTAAATCTTCTTGGGATGCACCTGAATAGCCTCTGATGATACCACATGGCCTAGAAATGCAACCGAACTCAACTAGAACTCACAGTTCAAAAATTTGGCATACAACCAAGTATCCTTTAAAGTCTGGAGGATGACTCGAAGGTGCTGATCATGCTCCTCTCGGCTAAGGGAGTAAATCAAAATATCATCAATAAAAATAATCACGAATGAGTCCAAATAGGGTCTGAACACTCGATTTATCAACTCCATAAAAGCAACGGGGGCATTTGTCAACCAAGTGACATCACCAAAAACTCATAATGCCTATACCAAGTGTGAAAGGCTTTCTTAGTGACATCAGACGCCCTTATCCTCAGCTGATGGTAACCAGATCTCAAGTCAATCTTGGAAAACACTGTAGCACACTAAAGCTGGTCAAATAAATCATCAATCCTCAGCAAAGGATACTTATTCTTAATAGTAACCTTTTTCAACTACCGATAGTCAATACACATCCTCATCGAGTCATCTTTCTTCTTGACAAACAACACTGGGGCACCCCAAGGATAAACACTAGGCCAGATGAATCCTTTATCCAACAAATTCTGCAACTGATCCTTCAACTCCTTCAATTCTGGCGGGGCCATACGATACGGCGTGGTAGAAATGGGCTGAGTGCCCGGAGCCACCTCAATACAAAAGTCAATATCCCTGTCGGGTGGTATGACCAACAGGTCAGCAGGGAATACCTCTGGAAACTCACTAACCACGGGGACAGACCCCAGAGAAGGAACCCCAACACAAGAATCACGAACATAGGCCAAATATGCCAAACAACCCTTCTCGACCATGCGCCGAGACTTCATATATGAAATACTCTACCGGAAGAATGACTAGGAGTCCCTCTCCACTCAAAACAAGGTACTCTTGGCAAGGCCAAGGTCACTGTCTTAGCATGACAGTCAAGAATAGCATGGTAGTGAGATAGCCAATCCATCCCCAAAATAACATCGAAGTCAACCATATTAAGAAGCAAGAGATCTACCCGCGTCTCCAAACCAACAATAACCACTAGGCATGAACGCTAGACTCGATCTACCACAATAGAATCACCCACCGGTGTAGACTCATATACAGAAGTACTCATGGAATCAAGAGGCATGCTCAGATAAGGGGCAAAATATGAAGACACATAGGAGAATGTAGAACCCGGATAAAATAAAACCGAAGCATATCTGCTGCAAACTGAAACCATACATGTAATGACTGCATCAGAGGCCTCAGCCTCAGGCCTGGCAGGAATAGCATAGCATCAGAGCGGAGTCCCTCCAACCTGAACATCTCTGGGTTGACCTACTGCGGGCTGACCTCTACCCCTCATAGCCTGACCTTCACCTCTAACTGTCTGGCCTCCACCTATGTCACCTCGACCTCCACCCCTAGTTGGCTGAGGGGGTGGGGGTGTACCTAGTGCGGGAATCATAGCACAAGGACCCGAATGCTGAGAACTGCTAGAAGCTCGGAGGAAATACCTAGAAATGTGCCCTGGAACACCACAAGAGTAACAAGACCTTTGTTGCTGAGACTGATGGGCCTGAAAATGTCCATGTCGACCAGAATAACAACCCTGGAAGCTCTGAAGCAGCGGTGCACTGATAGGAACTGGTGTTGCACTTAGAGGAGCTGGTAGAGCAATGCGGGATACCTGAAGTGCCGATTGGTATGTCCTAGAAGAATGACCTCTGCCAAAATAATCCCTGCCTCCAGATGAGGCACCACTGAATCGGCCGAAATGATGAGCCCTCTTGTCATACCCCTGACCACTGCCCTGAGACAAGACCATCTTAATACGCTTGGCCACATTGGCCACCTCTTGAAATGAAATATCAGTACCTGACTCTCTAGCCATCTGGAGTCTAATGGGATGAGCTAGCCATCAATAAACCTCCTCACCCTCTCTCGGTCTGTGGGAAGTATCATCATAGCATGTCGGGTCAGAATGATGAACCTGGTCTCATACTGTGTAACAGTCATAGATCCATGCTGGAGACACTCAAACTGCCTCTGAAAATCCTCCCTCTGTGTAACTGGTAGAAACTTCTCCAAGAACAACTCAGAGAACTGAGCCCAAGACAACGGCGAATATCCAACTGGCCTGGTCAAGCAAAAATCCCGCCACCATGTTTTGGCGGTACTAGAAAGATGGAATTTGTCAAAATCGACTCCATTGGACTGTACGATGCCCATGTTCCGAAGGACCTCGTAGCAAATGTCCAAGTTATCCTGGGGATCCTCTGATGGTGCACCACTAAATGTAGTAAGAAATATCTTGGTGAACCGATCCAATCTCCACAAAGCATCGGCAGACATGGTTGCCCCCTCAACTGCCTGCGCCACAAAACCCGGCTGAGCTGCTCCAGCTGCTTGAGGTGATAGAGTCTGGAACTGAGAAGCTAGTTGCTCTGGTGTGCGGGTAGAAGGAGTCTGGGCCCCTTCCCTAGCCTGAGAGACGGCTGGTGATGTAGGAAGAAGACCGGCCTGAGCCACGGCTCCATAAGGCCCACTAAGCGGACCAGGGCGTCCTGAAGAACCGGGGTGGCAATGAACCCCTCTGGGACCTGAGCTGGTCCGACTGGAACTGCCCAGGTGGGGATCTCCTCAACAACCTACACCTGAGGATCCTCTACTGGGGCTGCTGCTCTGGGCTGAGCCCTGGCTCTGCCTCGGCCTCTAGTAGGAGCTGCAACGGGAGGATCGGGCTACTGATCGGTAGATGAGGAAGCACACATTGTCTCCATCTGCGAGAGAATAGAATAGAAACTCAGTTAGCATTTAGAGCTCAAATCGCACGACAGAGAAGAAAAGATGTGAAGTTATTTCCTAACTTTTCAACCTCTAAGGGAATAAGTACAGACATCTCTGTACCGATCCCTCAGACTCTACCAAGTTTGTCTGTGAATTATGAGACCTAAGCAACCTAGATTTCTGATACCAACTTGTCATGACCCGAAATTCCACCTTCAGGCCGTGATGGCGTATAACGTTGAACCCGCTAGACAAGCCAATGTTCCGATCATTACATTTATTACTTTATTATAGACAATGGAATAACAGTGGTAAACTAGAACAATTATAATTAGAAATACGGAAGATAAGAATTCAACAACTTAAAATAATAATTCTTACCAAATTCCATTAAATACACCCCCAGAACTGGTATCACAATCCACATACTGTCTAAGGATACTAAAAACAAAGTCTGAATAAACAATACAACTGTCTCAGAAATACAAGAGAAGAGAGAAACATAAGGAATGAGATAGAAGGTGACGCCAAGGCCTGCTAACGCCTGCAAGACTACCTCAGTGTCACCTGTGGTACGAAGGATACTCCATCGATCACTGTCCACCGGGTTCGGTACTGTAATCTGCACAACATAAAGAAGTGTAGGTGTAGCATCAGTACAACCGACCCCATGTACTGAGGAAGTTCCGAACCTAACCTCGGCGAAGTAGTGACGAGGCTAGGACACGACAAACAATAAATACCTGTGCAATTCAATAATATATAATAAAAATGACGACAGGAAATGAACAGTTAAGTGTAAAACGGGGGAGAACATGCTGGGGACAAGGTGAAAACAAGTACTAATTCACATACAGAAGCAATAGTCTAAGTAGCATCAATAGCAACAGGAAGTAAACACATACAACAAACAAGTGCAGGACATCACCCTTCGTGCTTTACTCTCATCCCTACCAAAACAAGTACACGACATCATCCTTCGTGCTTTAATCTCATCCTCACCAAAACAAGTCCACGACATCACCCTTCGTACTTTTACTCTCATCCTCACAATGCAATAAATAAATGAAACGACACGGCATTAACGTTCGTGCTTTTAAATATAAAAATCATGGCACGACATCACCCTTCGTGCTTTACACTCTTATCCTCACAATGTAATAAATAAATATACGGTATCACCCTTCATGCTTTACACTCTTCCTCACCCAAACAATATCAAGAATAATAATTTGGCAAGGAAAAACCAAAATACAAACCATAAATCACAACATCTCGGGAAGGGAACAATAATAGAAATGTCTTCGTCCCGGCAAGGGACACAACTATAACCAATCTCACTGAATATACAACATAACCAAATGATCCTCAATCGAAAAATTAATCAATAGTGTCCACAACCAATTATTTCCAACAAAAATAATCCCTTAAACGAAATCTACTTCATAACATAGCGAATATCGAAGAAAAGCACATATACCATAAAAAATGACCCACGGGCATGCTTGACAACAATGTATAGGTACTCTTCACCTCACATATACATTGAACATGATAATAACAAGTAGCACATATGACTCAACTCCTATTCCCTCAAGCTAAGGTTTGGACAAACACTTACCTCGACTCCAAGAATCCAAATCAAGCCTCTAGCACCGCTTTTCCTTTCGAACCCGTCTCCAAATCAATAGTATCTAGACATAATTGACTCAATAACATCAATAATTGCTTAAAATTCAATTCCAATGCTTAAATATAGAATTCCCAACTTTCTTTCCAAAATTGCAAAAATCGACCCCGGGCCCGCTTGGTCCCAACATGAGGTTCGGACCAAAACCCGATCATCCATTCACCCACGAGACGAATATATAATTTATTTTGAAATTCGACCCCAAAACGAGGTCAAATTCCCAAATAATCTAAAAGCCCTAACTCTACCCAAAACCCCAATTTTCTACCTTAATTTCCATGTTTTTAGGCCTAAAATCTAGTAGGTGTTTAAAAAAATGGAAGGAAAAAAGTCAAAGATCACTTACCAAAGAGGTTATGGTAAGGAAATGCTTCAAAAATCACCTAAGAGCTTTGGAGAAGAAGAGTTTTATGAAAATGGTGGAAAATCCCGTATACAATTATGTTTTTGGACATTTAAAATAGCTGGACAAAATTGCTCTTCGTATTCGCGGGTCCCACGCCGCGTTCGTGAAGGTTTGATTATTGAACATATGCGATCGCGAGCTTTTGGCTGCGATCATGAAGTGTTAACACCACCCAGCACCCCCTTACCCTACGCGTTCACGATCCTGTGGACGCATTCGCGTAGGGTCCCAGCTCTAGCCTCCCCCAGGTCCCCTTACCCTATGCGTTCGCGTGAGGCCTTCCGCGTTCGTGTAGAGCTCCCCCCACAAGCTCCGCGTTCGCGTCCAAGGCCTTGCGTTAAAGTGTGGTTATTTCACTCCCAACCTACAAAGCTCATCCCGATGGCATGGTTTGAACCGCGATCGCGAAGGGTAAAATGCTGGGCACCAGAAACAACAATCACACACCAGATTTTGCTATGGCTTTTGCACTCCGACACCTATCCGAAACTCACCGAGCCGTCGGGACTCAAAACCAAATATACAACCAACCTCAAAACATCCTACGGACTTATTCGAGTAATAAAAACGCCAAAATAACATCATAAACATAGGATTAAACCTCCAAATCCCTAAAAATTCTCAAAACTTCTTAAACTTCAAATTTTTTATTTTTGACCCGAATCACGTCAAACCAAGTCCATTTATTACCAAACTTCACAGATAACACATATAAATCATATTGAACCTGTACCGGGCTCCAGAATCAAGATACGAGCCTTATACCACATGTTTCACATCAAATTTCATTTTCAGAAGCCTTTATATTTTTCAGAAAAGAATTTTCTTTAAAAATTTATTTCTCGGACTCGGGACCTCGAAATTTGATTCCGGGCATACGTCCAAGTCCCATATTTTTTTACGGACCCTTCGGAACCATCAAATCACAGATCCGGGTCCGTTTACCAAAAATGTTTACCAAAGTCAACTTTATTCAAATTTCAACGCAAAAATATCTTTTTTATCAGTTTTTCACTTAATGGCTTCCCGGCTACATGCCCGGGTTGTGCAAGAAAATCGGTGTGAGATATAAGGAGGTTTTCATGACCTTCAATCATAGAAATATCTAGGAATACATGGGATGACCTTTTGGGTCATCACAAGTGAACCCGGGCATTTTGGCTCGATGGGTATCCCTATGTGGATTGATATATTTGGGATCGGGTTGCATGCCATAATGGAGTTATGTGGGATACCCTTAATTGTGTTTATTTTTTGTTTTATTTTTGCATTATGGGATGAGTTAATGAAATTATACTTTTGTTTTTATATCTGTTATTATTCTTAGGTAGTCCTCATACCTTGCTTTTTTCTATTTTTGATGTATATCTGAGTTATTACTTTTTTGGTGTATGGATCATGTTGTGTGATGATCCATGTGGTTTTGGTGTGACTTGTCAGCTCGGCTACTTGTATTGGCTGAGATGAGAATTCTAGACCTGAGATTTGCACTTTCGTATTGGGATGAGGATTGTTTGGAACAATGATACCATATTTCTGCTCAAAATTGGGGCAATGGTCCCTTGTGGGACGAGAGAGCTTCTTGAATTGTTGCGTTCATGGGTGGTTATGAGTTTCTGCATGATTCTTTTATCATTATCAGCATTGCGAAGGTCCTGAACAAGGTTTTAGTGGGTACGAAATGTATTATCGGTGTTGCACCCTATTTTGCACTAGTCAAAATAAGATTCAACTTGTGGTTTCTCTGTTGTTGATGAAAGAGAGTCGCCACCTAATATTTAAAAGGTATACTAGGGTACCTATTTAATTAATAAAAGTCATATTCTTCATTAGTCTGCTACGCGGTGAGATTATGGGTAATGTTCTTGTTCTTCTAAAGGGAAGGTGTTAGGCACCCATTAAAATCTACCTGAGGTAGCTCCATAGGACTTAGACTAGATTTAGGACTAATTGTTTGTATTATGCTTGACTAGTGCTTAAAGAGTGTAGCTTACCATATATTAGGGCATAATACCTATAAGGGAGGAGTGTAGTTTACAAAGGTATGGGTTTATGGAAGAATCTTAGGAAAATAATATTAGTGCATATATTCTTGAAAAGAGCTTTGGAAGATGGAATGTTTGTATGAAGATGTGTAAAAGAGAAGCTAAGTTAAAACACTTTGTTTCATAAAGCATAGAAGTTCATATGACTCTAATGAGATGTTACGGGAGAAAGGCTAAGATATACCTTGGTTCTTAAATATTAAACTTGAGGAGATTGTTTGAAAAGCTTTTTTTAAGGCAACACCTTGTTCTTATTGAAAAGAGTTGATTTCCTTTTAGAAAAATTAAGCACGCGACTCAGTTCTGGTTTTTCTTTTTTGAAAAGGGGATCGCCTCCTTTTGTTAGGCCTTTGGGCGTCAAAAACTTTAAGAAAGAGTTATCAAGGCATAATGAATTAATAACAGCTCTAGATTAGCGGATGTAGAATTAATTGCTAACTGATGCTTCTTTTAAACCTTGGTTCTTTAAGGCTTGCCTAAGTTATTTCTTGAAATAAAAGATAAAACAAAGCATTTAATCCAATATATGCTTTTCATATACATGTGAGATAGAGCAACAGGAACTCAGTAAAGAATAACAACATAGTGAAACCATAGAATAATGAAAACAATAAATAAAGTAGCGAAGGGAAAGAAAGGACTATGGTGTTTGGGACTCAAAGAGGAAGGCCCAGCAATACAGGGACGAACAACATCTAACTCTGGACCTTATGAGACATATGAGGGTTGGGCTTGGGCCCGAGTCCTTAAAGAACTCAACAATCCTAAATCAGTGTATATGTTTAAACGAAAAAAGTCCATTAGAAATATAATATCATATACATGATCATGCATGAGAACTTGCAAATAAAAAGTATAAGGGAGATAACTAACAATATTTGAATACTAAGAAGGTTATACTAATGTGGTGGTTATGTATAGTAAATGATCCACACTGAACACAATTCGTTCTCATTAAACACTAAACCTAAAGGGAAGAATAAGTGGCAATGGATTAACGACTAAGGAGAGAATTCCACTCAAGGTCGATGCCATATTTGAATCCTCCGACACTTCAAAGTTCCCAAGGGTCTCAAAGCCCAAGCAATGTTTGTGCCGGGGAGAGCAACCCAACCCAAAGTTAAACTCTACTCCCAAATACCTCTAACCACTAACTACTTATTTTTACTACAGGTTTAAGCGCCAATACGACTCTTTCAATGCAAACCAACTACTATGGCATTCCTTACCACTGAAGCATGCTCTTTTCTTAACAGAATAACACAAAAACTGTTTGTTCTTCATGACTGTGTTTCCAGCATTAAGTGAATGAAACACATATTGAACAGGTTTAAAGGTCAAGTTCTCAAGCACACATGGAGACAGGAAACATATACTATTGTTGCTAAATAAATAAAAAAACTGGAGTGATACATCCCATAGAAAGATAAAAGCACATAGTTTGGAGTTGCAATAGCTTATGGATACATATGTTGTTTCCCTAATAGATTGGTCACAGATTGGTTTAACATCGGATCTTGTCATTAACGCACACATAGGTTAATAATACTACTTGGAACCCTTTGAAATATCAGTAAAGATTCATAAAATGACATAAGCAAGTTATTATACTCAATTAGTAACAACAAGAAGTTTCTCCAAGATCGTATACAATTCAGATTAACACGGAAAGAGAGAATGGAGTGAAGTTTCAAAATGGTGTTCAAAAGTATGAAGTTATGATGGAGAAACAAATATTTATGCCAAAATTTCACACATATAGAGGTTTCAGCCAAAGTTATGACCTCACAAGATAAGATAAGCCCCAACCATCACAAAATCCGATTGTCAGTATCATTAAGGTTTTAAGAATAAGGAAACATCATATTAAACCGTTTTAAGTCAGCTGTACAAACTATGGTTAACAACTAGAAATGGTGGAGTTTCATTCAACTTATAAAATA
The DNA here is from genome assembly GCA_005239505.1 of Nicotiana paniculata. Lineage (NCBI taxonomy): Eukaryota > Viridiplantae > Streptophyta > Magnoliopsida > Solanales > Solanaceae > Nicotiana > Nicotiana paniculata. The sequence goes on along the minus strand of ML363182.1, from coordinate 23,979 downwards.
ATTAACATTCAAATACAATAGACACAACTACAATCTAATTTATAAGAGGTAGGCTAATCATAACAAACATGTGCAGGATGACCACTGATGTTCATAGAAGTTCATCCTAATAAGACTGTTTCATATTTCGGGATACAACTAACAGTTGGAGATGGATATAAAGCTTCCACAGTGATGACTCAAAGAATACACAAGAACTTATGTAAAGAAAATAGGGAATTCAAACACTTAAACTTCATATATTTTAATTAAGTGATGAAGAGTTAAACTGTGAGCTTTCATATTTGTTCTAGTTAGGATTATCAGACAATAGCCTTAGCAACAGAACAAAAAAAAATAGTATGGAAGGGGTAAGGATCATAGTAGGATCATTAAAAGTAAACCTGAAACCTATGCAAACACGAAAGGTAATTAAGGCATATTAAGTAGCTTAATCACATATCTTGTTTAATAGGCATGCTTGATACATAATAGAAGTCAAAGTCATTAAGAACACCTGGTAACTTAATCAAAACTAATAAAATATAATAGCTAACCACAGATCAATAACAAAGTCATAGTGAACTAAAATAAACAATTATAGACTAACAGCAAAGACGAAAACACATAACCGGAATAAACTAGTTCATTAATGATATTTGAATGAAGCAATCAAATGAAGGGTGGAAGTATACTAACCTCTTCTAGGGCAGCAGACCAAACAGGGTTTCTAACTTAGCCATATGAAAACTAAAATTTCAAGATCTTGAGCAGTGAGAAACTCAGAAAATAAAAGGAATAGAGATCAATCAGAAAAATAAATCTAGCCTCTTAACTCGTATGAAATTTTAGACTACTGCTTGGTGTGATTGTAGGTTTCTCGATGATGTTAGGTTTAGTTGGTTGTTATTGGTGGAAGCATTTAAGACTCCTATTTATAGTAGCTTTCAATACCTTAGGCTCAACAGAATTCTAACTGAGTAGTTGAGAGTGAAGAATGGGTAGTGATGTGAGAATAATCAAGTGGAAATCATAGAAAATAGAGAGAAATCAGTGAGGATTTTTGACCTGGGCATGGGGAAATAAGAGATAGCCTATTGAAGCATGAGAGACCATCGGTCGAAACCCTAATACGCAGAGACCATTGCATTTGACCTCTGGATATCGAATATCAATGAGGAAGCCAACTAATGTCTTCATGCTTGCTTCAATTTGAAAGGTCATGAGAGAAAATAGACGAATTCTAGTTTCATGCTTTGGTCTGTGACTCCTTGATTAGAGCTTTTGAAATCAGACGGTGAAAATGGAAAGAACAACAAGATTTGAAGCACATGAGCAAAACGGATAACCATGCATGCCATGGATTTGAAAGAACGAAGGGAAATATGAGATGAATTAAAGTTTCGTATTTTAGGTCTAGGGTTTAAGGTTGGGGCTTTTGAATTTAGTGATGAAAAATGGAAGGATTCACGTGAGATTCGTGGTAGGAGGGGACAAAAGGAGTAATTTAGGTGACCTTGCATGAATTTATGCAAGGTTGGAGATTGATAGAGGATGAGAGTTTGAGAGAAAACCCAGAGAAAGGGGACAGAGCGCAGTGGGTATCACGGGTAAATGATTAGTGTTTATGGGTATCTCTAAGTTAAGATTGAGGGATGGAACGCAAGTCGTTGGATCATTTGATCAACGGTTCTGATTTTGTGATGAATTAATATTGATAGGAAAGTTTAATATGGGAAAAATGGTGACCGTAGGATCATTGTAATCCAATGATTAGGAAGAGATATGGTAAGAATTAAAAATTAAAAGAAAATGGAGATTAAATGTAGATTGTCGACCAAGTGGATTAGCAATTCAGATGCATGTGTGTTTCTTGTGTGAGTGAGATCGAAGAGCTTGTGTGGCAAATTTCTATTGGATCTCAAGGGTTAGGGCGGATTGCCAAAGTGGAATAGACGGTTGTTTGGACTGGGTCAGATGGGATAATTGGGCTTGGGTATTTGGGCTATATGTTTTTTAATTAATAACCTCTTTATATTTAATTAGGTATTTGGAATTGTAGTCATTTTGGTATTCAACCCTTTATAATTAATTTAATTAAACTTAATTATTTTCAATAAATATAGTAAAATTATACATTTCAAATATACTACTAATTATTTTAATTAATTATTTATAAAATACTTTTTTTGCTAATATAACACTAGTTTTTATCAACATAGTAATCTGATTAATCAAAATTTGAGAAGTAATTTGTTAAATTAATTATAAACCTCTGTGGTGTATTTAAAAACTATTTTAATAGTATTAAAATAATAAGTATATTTGTAATTAAATGATACTAATGCTAGGTTATTAATTTCATAATTAATACTTAATTAACTTGTAAAAATGGGTAATTATTGGAAGAAAACACTTTCAAAACATACATTTTAAATATTTAAGTATAAATAAATCAATTTTAAAAGGGAGGGTCCAAATTGGCCGTCAACAACCGGTATAGAGATTGTTATTGGGCAGTTATGGTGGTCGGAAGTTATTGCTACGGGCATCTGATTTATGTGGAATATCATGTGATTATAGCTTGGGGTTAATGTTGTGGCTTGATTTAGCTCATTCAGGCTTACACAATGTATTAAAGGAGATTCGGGTCTTATGATGAGCTTCAGATGTTGAGGATATGGTTCTAAGGTTTATGAGCTAAGGATGAAGTAAAAATCTTCAGTTAAGTTGTGTTGTCCGGATTACATGATTGGGGTGACGTGGGACCACCCACGATTATGTGGACGGTGAGCTCATGCAGTGATTTGATGGCTTTGGAACTATTATTGGCACGTTCGAGGACGAACATATGTTTAAGTGAGGGAGAATGTAACGACCCGACCAGTCATTTTGAGAATCTGCATTCAGTATGGTAGCTTGAGGAGATGAGTATCTTCATATGGTGTATTGTGACTCATGTGTATTGTCGGTTTTGGTTTTCATATGCCTCGAGATTTATTTGTAAGAATGATTCTCAACTTGGAAGCTTGAAGTTGAAAGAGTTAACCAACTTTAATTTTTGCGTATTTGACCCAGGATCGGAGATTTTATGGTTACGGTACAGGATGGTGATTTTGGACTTGGGCGTATGCCCATATTTGCATTTGAATGTTTCTAGAAGGTTTGAGCACTATTTGGAAAAAGTCGGCAATTTGAAGGTTTGGAATGTTCATGAGTTTGATCGGATTTGACTTTGATGGTATCGAGTTTGAATTTTGGTTCCGGGAGTTAGAATAGGTTCGTTATGTCATTTGGAACTAGTTTGCAAAATTTGAGTCATTCTGAGTTGATTGGTATGGTTTGGCACGAGTTTTAGAGGTTGAAAGTTCAATAAGCTTGATTTGAGGTGTGATTCGTACATTTGATGCTGTTATGCATGGTATGAGGCCTCGAGTAGGTTCGTGTTGTGTTACAGGACTTGATGGTACATTCGAATCGGGTCCCGCGGAGGCTCGGGTGAGTACCAGAGTGATTTAGGATCATTTTCCTCATATTGGCATCACTGGTTTCTCTGGTCTCTGGTTCTGGGCTATTTTTCATTGAAATCACATAGGAGTAATGCGATCCCAAAGAGTATTATGGGGCTACTTGTGGTTTAATCATTGCAGTCGTGACAGGAGAAGTGTGTTCGCGAAGGTTTGAGCGGGTTGCTCTACGCGTTCGTGAGGTGTTTGCTGCGAACATGAAGAGTATTTTTCTGGTCAGTGAATTTGTGCTTCGTGATCGCGAAACTGGTCCAGTGATCACGAAGGGTTTACTTGGGCAGTGTTAGAAATTACTCTATTTTGAAGGTTTTGGTTATTTTATCACATTTTGAAGTGGGGAGCTCGGATTTGGGCGATTTTGGAGAGGATTTTCACCATATGAATCGGGGTAAGTATTTTTAATTTGGTTTTGACTATTTTAAATGATTTCATCTTTAATTTTTGCAATTGATTAATCATTTTAAAAGAGAAATTGGGGGTTTTTGTCTTATCTTTCCTACTGTGAATAATTGGATTTTGAACATCAATTCAGAGTCGGATAAGAATGAAATTAGTATGGTTGGACTCGCAATCGAATGGTTGGCGGAATTTGTAAGTTTTGTCATGGTATCGAGGTGCGGGCTCAGGGTTGACCTTCTGATTGATTTTTTTATTTTAGTTAAATTGATGTAAGTATCTGTAATGACCCGACCAATCATTTTGCGTTATCGGACCCTGTTCCCCTAAATGAAACTTCCCATAGCGGCTTATTGTGATTTATGACTTGCGGGGTTGGGTGGTCCGGGACTCCGGAAGTGTTTAGAGCAATATTGGAACACTTGGTTCCTTCAGGTTGGTCTTTAAGGCCAAGTTTGACTTCGGTCAACATTTTGATTAAACAACCTCGGAATCGAGTTTCGACGGTCCAGGTAGCTTCGTATGATGATTTCGGACTTGGGCGTATGTTCAGAATGGGTTTTGTATGACCTGGGAGCGTTTTGGCGCCCAATATCGAAATAAGAGTTTCCTTAAGTTCATATTGTGGTTTGGGATGTGTTTTTGTGTTATCGAGGTCAGAACAGAATTCCAAGACCTGGAATAGTTCTGTTATGTCATTTATGACTTGCCTACAAAATTTGGTGTCATTCCGAGTAGTATAGGTCGGTTCGGTGCATTGTTAGCGAATTCAAGAAACTTAAAGTTCCTAAGTTTGGTTCTAGGGATTTTGAGGTGTGATTTTGAGTTTTAGCGTTGTTGTGGGTGTTACGAAGGCTGGAGCGAGTATGTATTATGATTTAGGACTTGTTGGTATATTTGGACGGGGGCTCGGGTGGGCCCAAGTGCCTCTCGGGCACCAAACGAGGCTATAAACCAGCTGAAGCAGTTGCTAGTGCACCTTATTTGGTGTGAACATAGGTGCGGTTGCCCAATCGCAGGTGCGAGACCGCTCCTGCGGTCCCAGCCTCGCAGGTGCGACCCCCAGGTGGGTTACCCAGTTCTCGCAGGTGCGGGCCCTTTCCCGTAGGTACAGAGCCGCAGGTGCGAGCCCAGGCTCTTGTCCCTTTTTCTGCAGGTGCGACCGCATGTGCGGTCGTCGAGTCGCAGGTTCGGAAACCCCTGTAGGCAGTAAGGTCTTTAAATGCGGGATTACCCCATTTTCACTCCATTTTCTTCCACCATAGACGATTTTGAGAGCTTGGAAAAGAGTCCCACGACCTAGCAACTAAAAGGTATGTGAATTCTATCCTAAAGTTAGTTAATGCATGAATTCCTAGTTGAATTTAACTACCTAATTAGGGGAAAATTAAGGAATTGGGTAGTAACATAGGGCTTTCGAGAATTTAGAGAATTACCCGTGAATTGGCTATGAAATCATACAAAAATCATATATTAATGATCCTTAGGTTATGGGTGAATGTTTCCTTCGAGAACTTTTGGAATCCGAGCATGCGGGCCCGGGGTTGGATTTTGGGATTTCCTAAAGAATGATGAATTTGACTAAGTAGTAGGAGAATTCCATGCTTTGAGTATAATTTGATATATTTACGTAATGTTTGATTAGTTTCGAGTCCTTTGGTGACGAGTTCGGAGTTTCGGGTGCATTCTTGACTCTGGGAGTAGGTTCGACACGAGTTGAGTCTCCTTTCTAACCTTGTAAGAGGGAACTGTCCCCCTAGGTGAGTTAAATGGCTATGTGCTAATGTTTGTAGGGGGATACGTATGCACAAAGTGACAAGAGTCCGTACGAAGAGACTATTATTGTTATGTCCGGGTAGTTTGGCCTACGCCATGCCTTGTGTTTTTCCTTGAAATGAACTATATGCTTAATGAATTAATGTTACATGCGGCTTGTTTCCCTGAGATCATGGAATTTGAGAAAGTTTAAGGTATTGTTCATCAAAAAGTAATTTATAAAGAATAAATGTGTGGATTGTGTGTGCATGTGACCGCTTCGCAATTTATATTCCGCGAGTGGAGTGTTATTTCCCCCACTCTCATGGGAGCGGGCCGTACGCCACAGCGAGATTGAAAGATATATTATTGTCCGGGCCGTTCGACCCTCGGCAGTACACATATATGATCATTATGATGGCTTAGGCCGGTTGTCCTTATCCTGTATGCGCATTCTAAATTGTTAATGCTTCTTTTATGGATATTGAGTAGTCAGATATTTTAAAGGAAGGAAAAAAAAGAAGAATAATGAAGTAGTAATTGTATATTTACTTCCAGTATTTAATTGAATTACTGTTATTTTTAGTGTTTACTATTTTTTTTGTCATCCTCGTATGTCTGCTACTGATATTATATCTTTTTTAATAATTTTGTTGGACCTTAGTGAGTGTCAAGTTGACCTATCGTCACTACTTCTTCAAGGTTAGGTGGGATACTCACTGGGTATATATTTGTTTATGTACTCATGCTAAGCTTCTGTACTTAATTGTACAAGTTCTGGGGTAGGTGCTTATGGTTATCAGACCGGAGCTCGTTTCTGATCATAGTTGGACCTGACTTCACGGTGAGATGCTTCTCCTGACGATCCTCGGCAGCACCATGGAGTTTTTTTTTCTTATTTCCCGTCTTTTTCTTTTAGACAGTGGGACTATATATTATATCTTTTGTATATTCTGTTAGTATGCCCGTAGAACTTGTGACACTAGTTCCTGACACACACGTGGTAGTTATTATGGATTTCGGGTCTGTATATATTGGCTCAGGCCTCCTTATGACCGCTTTTGATTAAAACTAGCAAATTATCCTTGTCGATTTATGTTTTAAGCTTTAAAAACTTGGTATATGTTGAAATGTTTAATCAAACAAGAAAGAACCCTTAGTAAAATGAGTGTTGGCTTGCCCGACCCCGCTGTTGGGAGCCATCACGACCTGAGTTAGGATTTTTGGTCGTGAAAACATGGTATCAGAGCTCTAGGTTCACGTAAGTTTCACGAGTCACGGGCAGACCCAGTAGAGTCTTGCGGATCGGTATGGAGACGTCTGTACATGTCTTGAAGAGGCTATAGGGTTTTAGGAAAACCTATCCTTATTTTTATTCTATCGTGCAGTCGATGGTTTACTAAATCTCAACCTTTTTTTTCTCATAGATGGTGAGGACGCATGCATCCGATGTTCCAAACCCTAGAGGGGCCGCTACCCCCGTTGTTCGAGGCCGTGGCAGAGACGGGGCGAGGGCACCGCCCTGAGGTAAGGGATGAGTGTGTCCCCGAGCTATTCCAGTTGCACCACCACCAGAGGATCCTACTATAGAGGAGCAGGGTGAGGTGCCCCCAGCAGGTCCTACTCTAGTGGACTTTATGACGGCGCCAGGCTTCTAGGAGATCATGGTCCGTATGATGCGGTTTATGGACACTATGTCCCAGGCTGGTTTATTTCCAGCAGATCCTGCCACATCTAAGGTGGGAGGGGGCCCCAGACTCCTACCGCCCAGGCTGTAGGTCAGGCAGCAACATTACATCATACCTCGGGTACACTGCCCGTGGGTGGGGTCCAGCCTGTAGCAGCAACACCTGAGCCCAGACCAGCTGCGAACAACAATCCGCAGAAGTTATTGGATAGATGGACTCGATTGCACCCTCCAGTCTTCGGAGGTGAGCGAGGCGAGGATGCCCAGGATTTTGTTGACAGGTGCAGGGACAGGTTGCACAAAATGAGGATATTAGAGTCCCATGGAGTGGACTTCACTACCTTCCAGTTAGAGGGCATAGCTCGCAGATGGTGGCAGTCCTATATTCTCAGCAGGCCAGCAGATTCTCCTCCTATCACTTGGGAGTAGTTTACTCAGATGTTTCTAGACAGGTATATCCCACCCTCTGAGAAGGAAGAGTTGCGATATCAGTTTGTGCAGCTGGAGCAGGGACAGATGTCAGTGATAGATTATGAGGATAGATTCTCAGAGTTGTCTCGCCACGCACTCATGATATTACCTACTGATGCCGAGAGAGTGCGGAGATTTGTAGCAGGGCTGCATGCCGGTATTAGGGACAACATGGCCCGAAAGGTGGAGATGGGGACTCTCTATCAGCTGGTTGTCGAGATAGCTCGTCGGATTGAGGACTATCGATCAAGAGGCAGAGAGCAGGGTCAGCAGGACAAGAGAGCCATATTCTCCGGGTATTTCAGAGGTGCCCCAGTTAGGGGCAGAGGTCAGTTCAGTAGAGGTCATCCCAACAGGCCTCCATATTTAGCACCCCCCCACCTCCCCGAGGTGTTCCAGCGAGGCCTCATTTCAGCACCATGCCAGAGCGTTCCTACCGCCCTCTAGCCATTCAGAGTTCACCCAATTGTTATTCCAGTTATTCGAAATCCCCCAGTCACTACTTCAGTGATATGCCAGAGAGTACACATCGTTCTCCGGCCATTCAGGGTTCCTCTTCGGGGCAGCAGACTATGATACCTGAAGGTTGTTGTGAGTGTGGGGATCTAGGTCATATGAAGAGGCATTGTCCCAGGTTTCGGGGCAAAGTAATACAGCAGGATTATCAGCCTATGGGTCCAGCACCAGCCGTTAGGCCACCTAGAGGTGGGGGACAGGTCGGCAGGGGTCATCCTAGAGGTGGAGGCCAGTCGGGAGGAGGTTATACATCTCCTGTTCATTTTGGCGGGGCTCAGTCTTCCGGTGCTCAAGCTAGATTCTAGGTTATTCCGGCCAGACAAGATGTAGTGGCCTCAGACGTCGTGATCACAGGTATTATTACAGTATGTGGTGAGAGGCATCGGTGTTATTTGATCCAGGATCCACCTATTCCTATGTTTCGGTCTTATTTTCTCATTTTTGGATGTTCCTCGTGAGTCCTTGGGTTCTCTTATATGTGTGTCCACTCCTATGTGCGATTTTGTGGTGGTAGACAGGGTTTACCGGTCCTGTATGCTTACATTCTGCGGGTTCGAGACTCTAGCGGATCTCTTATTGCTCGAAATGGTTGATTTCGAGGTTATCTCCTTATCATGTCATGCTAGATTTCCATACCAAGATAGTTACTTTAGCTATGCCCGAGTCGCCTAGGCTGGAGTGGATAGGTTCCTCATTTAGTGCAGCCAACCGGGTTATTTCATTCATGAAGGCTCGGAATATGGTCGAGAAGGGTTGCCTGGCCTATCTTGCTTATGTGCGGGACACCACCGCCGAGCCTCCAATGATTGATTCAGTGCCAGTTGTTCGAGAGTTTGCTGATGTATTTCCTTCAGACCTTCCGGGCATGCCTCCGGATCGTGAAATTGATTTCTGCATTGATTTAGCACCAGGCACCCAGCCTATATCTATTCCTCTGTACCGTATGGCTCCGAACGAGTTGAAGGAGTTGAAGGAGCATCTTGAGGAGTTGTTGGCTAAGGGGTTGATCGGATCGAGTGTATCGCCGTGGGGTGCTCCAGTCCTATTCGTGAAGAAAAAGGATGGGTCCATGCGGATGTGTATTGATTACCGCCAGTTGAACAAGGTCACCATTAAGAACAAATACCCTTTTCCGTGCATAGATGATTTGTTTGACCACTTGCAAGGTGCTCGGATGTTTTCTAAGATTGACTTGAGATCGGGATATCATCAGTTGAGGATTCAGGCCTCAGATGTTTCGAAAATAGCTTTTCGCACGAGGTATGGCCACTATGAGTTCCTGGTAATGTCCTTTGGCTTGACTAATGCCCCAACAGCATTTATGGACTTGATGAATAAGGTGTTCATGTCATATATTCATTCTTTTGTCATTTTCTTCATTGATGACATTTTGATTTACTCACATAGCCTGGGAGAGCATGAGCAGCATTTGAGAGTTGTTCTCCAGACTTTGCGAGAACATAAGCTATATGCTAAGTTCTCCAAGTGTGAGTTCTGGTTGGATTCCGTGGCATTCTTTGTAACGACCCGACCGATCGTTTTGAGCTCTAATGCATTGTTCAGCGGTTTGAAGTCGTGAGCAGCACCGTTTCATGTATTATGGCCTGTGAGCGTGGTCGGAATTGAATTCCAGGAAGTTTGGAATTGATTTGGAAAGGAAATTCCCATTTCAGAAGCTTTAAGTTGAAAAAATCAACTAAGATTGGAATTTTGAGTAAACGATCTCCGAATCAGGATTTGAAGGTTCCAGCGGGTTCGTATGATGATTTTGGACTTGGTTGTACGTCCGGATCGGGTTTTGGATAACCGGGAGCATTTCGGCGCATATTGTGGAAGTCAGCATTTTAGAAGGATTTCATGAATTTGGGCTTGAAGTGCATATCAGTGAGGTTAATATCCGTTTGGGATTCCGAGTCTAGGAATAGCTCAGTATGGTGATTCTGGAATTGGGAGAGCGATCGGAAGTGAATTTGGATGTCTATAGGTCATTTTTGAGTCATTTGGCTAAAGATAGAAATTTGAAGGATTTTGGGAGATCTGGTCGGAAGTGGAAGTTTTGATATCGAGGTCGGAATGCGATTCCGGAAGTTGGAGCAGGTCCGTAATGTTGAATATGACTTGTGTACAAAATTTGAGGTCAATCGGACGTGGTTTGATAGATTTCGGCATCAGATGTAGAAGTATGAAATTTCAAGTTCATAAAGTTTGAATTTTAGTGGGATTCAAGATTTTGGCGTTGTTTAATGTGATTTGAGAACTCAAGCAAGTTCGTTTCATGTTATGGGACTGAGTCGTGTGTTTGGACGGGGTCCCGGGGGTCTCGAGTGTGTTTCAGGGAGGTTTCGGGTCTTTTCGGAGTGATTTGATGTTTTTGGTTTCTGATGTGATCCGCACCTGCGAGGGTTAGGCCGCAAGTGCGGAGCCGCAGGCGTGACATTTTGGTCGCACCTGCAGAATCGTAGGTGTGAAGAAGGATCGCAGGAGAAGAAGCTTCTGGGCTGAGTCAGGGCCGCACCTACGATGGAATTTTCGTAGGTGGGGAGCCACAGGAGCGTCTGTTTCACCGTAGGTGCGGAGCCGCAGAAGCGGCTATTTGACCAAAGGTGCGAAAATAGATGGAGGCAGTGGGGTGTTTTAAAAGAGGATTTTGGTCATTTCTTCATTTCTCTCATTGTGGTGTGGCGATTATGAGAGCTTCAAGGAGGAGGATTTCACCAAGCATCACCAGGTAAGTTGTTCTACTTGATTCTAAGGTTAAATACAAGATATTGCATGGATTTTTGAGCATGAAATTGGTAGGAAAATTGGGAATATTGAAGAAACCCAGAAATTTGGAAATTTGGATTTTAGCCATGAATTGAGTATGGAATGTAGAGTAAATTGTATATTTGAGTTAGTAAGGCTATGGGTAGGACGTACCTTCTAGAAATTTTGGATTTCGGGAACGTGGGCCCGAGGGCATTTTGGTTATTTCACTGAGAGGGGTTGGGAAATTATATAATTTGAACTTGTTGTGAGTATTAGGATGAATTTTCATTGCTTTGTCATTTATGTGGTAGTTTCAGAGCGTTGTGCATCCGTTGGAGTCATCGGAAGGGCTTGGAAGCCGGTGTTGGAATTTCGGAGCGAGGTAAGTCTCCTTTCTAACTTTGTGAGGGGGAATCGCCCCCCTAGGTGAATTAATCCAGTATATGCTACTATTTTCGGGGGCTACGCACGCACGAGGTGACAGGAGTCCGTGCGTAGCTACTATTATGCCATGTCCGAGTAGCCTAAGACCCACTAGCATGCTTTATGTGTGTACCTGTAACCCTGCCTATATCATTGCATTGTTAATATGACTGAAAACGTAATTAAATGTTTAAAAGAAAGCTAGAGATCATATTGTTAATCTCCTAAAAGAAGAATTTGTTTCCGCTGTGAATATATATTTACCTGGACTGGATTGTATCCTGGAGTATCCCTACATTTGACAAATGAGTTTCAAAAAGAAAGATTTCAAAACCTATATTTCATATTTCTTTTACTAAAGATTTTTTCCACATTCCTGAGAAAAACAGTTTTCTTGATAAAAATATGAATTTATTGTGTGGATATGTGAAAGGTTGGGTGCCTGAATCGCATGAGTGATTCGCGAGCAGGAGGACCCGGTATTTCTGTATGTATTCATACGAGCACCTGAGTCGCATGTATGATTCGCGAGCATGCTAGCCGTATCATATTAACCGCGTCGAATGATCGATTCGCAAGCGGGGCAGATAGATGCATCTATGGTTCGAGCCGGTAAACCCCTCGGCAGTGCACAATTTATTATTGTTGGTCTGCGCGGTTTGATCCTCGGCATTGCTTGCGCATGATATTTGCTGGGTAGTTGCTATGAGCTTTTCCTGATTATTGGCCTGAAATGTTAAATTTATCTATTGAAATATCAAAGATTTAAAGTTGCTAAAAAGATTTTTTGGAAGATGTTGTTCCTTCCGTTGATTTATTGTTATCTGATTAAATCACCATGTTGATTAATTATGAATATGACGAAGAGATAAAGTTTTAAATATGAATGAAACTGAAGGATGTTTATATTCTGTTTTATAAACTGCCTATGATAAAAACCATGCTTAGTGTCACTCTTAAATATCTTAAATGGACCTTTAGTAAGGGTCTAAATTGACATCTCATCACTACCTCCCCGAGGTTAGGCGGGCGACTTACTGAGTACACGTTGTTTTTGTACTCATGTTGCACTTGTTGAGCATTTTTGCACAGGTACTTACATAGCAAATGTTGAAGATTTGGAGACTCAGGCGAGCTGCATCTTCCGGATGTGATCCGCAGCTGACAGAGTCACCTTCATACTGTATATGTTTCATTTTAAATTACCTTGTCCAGTTGTATTTCGGGCACGCTTTGTAATATTTGAAAAATTCTTAGAAGTAGCTCATGTACTTGTGACACCGGGTTCTGGGATATGTATTAGGATAATTGTCTAAGTGGAAATCTTAGATCACTATTTTTAAATAACAGAATTTATTTTCTGTCATATTTAATTTACGAAAATTTATTTACTTGATTATGAAATGCAAGAAAAGGTATCGATTTCGAAAATGTTAAAACATAAATGTATTCAATTAATTTAAGGATTTGTCTTGCCTGACAGTGGTGTCCGGCGCCATCACGACCTATGAATTTTGGGTCGTGACAACATGGTATCAGAGCGCTAGGTTCCCATAGGTCTCACGAGTCATGAGCAAGTCTATTAGAGTCTTCTGGATCGGTACGGAGACGTCTGTACTTATCTCTGAGAGGCTACAAGACTGTTAGGAGTACTTCCTTTCTTGATTATTCATTGTGCGAGTTGATTCCTTTGAGGCTTATGCCTATGTTCATTCCTACTCAATCTTACGCCTCGCGAAGCGCTTGCTATGGATCAGGAATTTGAGGAATGGAAATGGTGCTACAATCGTAATTCGAGACGCTTCCATGTGTAAATGGTCGTGGATGTTGTTATGTCCCTGTGAAAGGGTAATATGGTTTTTCAGCTCAGTAGTTGTGTTTCTGGGAGCCTTAAGGTTGTGCTCAGGTTGTGATGATGTTTGAAATTAATCATCGCGCGATGTCGATATGATGTTAGAGCGGTTGCCCGTATGTTGGAGAAGATGAATGGTTTGAAAGGAGGTCTTCTCAGAGTGTGATTTCGAGGTTTCAGTGCTTTTGTTCCAACAGAGGGAAGGTATTTGGAGTATGGATGGCTCGGTTGGGATTGATAAGGTAGTAAGAACTGGTGTCTTCAAGCGAGATGGGATATGCACCTGTGACATGTAGTCGTTGTCATTGATCGAATGGAACGTGTTATGTTTTTCGGTGCTATTGGTTCTTCGGTTGCGTGGGGTCAGAGTATCGAGAAGAAGTATTGAAGAAAACGGTTGGTAGAGACCGTGAGGTGTTGTGGTTCAGTACCGGATAAGTGTTGACGACGAAGGAAGCTAGAGAAAGATAATCTTCAGAGAGCTTGAAGTCGTGGTGATCTGTTGGTTTGAGAGCTACAAAGAATGGTCCTGGAATGAGGCTAGGCGGTGGTTCCATTTCTAGGAGGCCAGGTGTAAGAAACAAAAGTCGAGCAGTCGCAAAGTGGGGGAGCGGCAGCACAACTTGGAATTTGAAGATAATTGTCGCGCATTATGGATGCCCACGAGGAGTAGACGGACTAGTAAATTGGTAAATGAAGCAGGGCATAGGATGGGTTTTTGAAGTCGTAGAGAGCGTGTATTCGGCGTCGTTGGGAGGTGTCCGCGGGTGATTTCCATAGGCTGAGTTGTCTTTTGGGGATAGGTTAGCAATGGCGGGGTTGGCAGGTTCTGTGAGGGGTCCTAGTGGCTAGTCGGTAGGGGATAGAATGTGTGAATAGTGCTAGGGAATTCGAGTATTTAAGGAGTTCTAGCAAGAGAATTTGGAATATTTGGACAGATTGGCTGAGCAAGATCGTGTTATCAAAGGAGGAAGAATCTCAGCTGGGTCTAGATTGGTGCAAGTAGTAGCTTCGGGTTAAGTGGGGGAGTCTCATCATCTGTAGTTGGGTTGTAGGATTGTCTCCGCATGAGGTTGAGGATTTTCGGCATGTTGGCAAGTTATTTCAGCTAAGGAAAAAGGAGTAAAATGGTAATTGTGCGTTGGATTTGATGAATATGTGCAAAATTTGGCCCTGTCAGGTCAGGGTTAGGCTTTTGATGATTTAGAATTTATGCTTAAGGCATGGGCGAGTTGTAAGGATAGTGACTCACTCACGTGTTTCATTGAAAAGGGTGTTCCTGTGCTAGGAGAGCCCTGGATTTGATTGTATTCGGGGCCAGTCAGGGTGGGTGACTATCAATAGCGGTCCTAATGAGTTCAAAAGTTAAGAATGTGGATATTAAAGATTTCAGGCAGCAATATGGTCGAGAATCGAGCTGTTGCAGAATAATTTCTGAGAAAGAGGAGGATGGTGGAATGTTCTATGATATGTTTCAGCATGCATGATAATATTGGAGGATTGAGAGAAATAGACTCCAGATTAAAGAAAAGATTATCAGAAGATTATGTGACGGGCCGCGGGATTTGGGAAACATGGTCTCGTGAATCAAGGTCACTCGGGATAATGAGGGTGGAGTTTTCTATGGGTTGAAGGAAGTTGTTATTGATCCTGAGGCAATTATTGATGATCCTGAGGCAATTATAGATAGATTAGCCATGGTTGAAATGGCACATTTTCGGCAGTGATTGGTTCCCTTGATGTGATTTAGTTATGCATGTGGTTTATGCTGGTGTGTGCGGGGCTTGTCGGACGTCGTAACGGATTTTAAGTGGAAGCACTTGAGTGTTATGGCCTGTCAGGTATAGGCGAATCCCGGAAGGGGTTATGGTGGTATAGACTACCACTTAAGATTTTCATGATTGGGTGATAATGGGATTTCACTCGTGTGATGAGATGGTACTCTTGAATTGATTTAAGTAAAAAGTTTCTATATGATGAACTGTTCACCCTATTGGTTGTTCGAAAGTTATGATGGAATTCTTGCGCTACCTCATGTTGGTATGTTAACTGTGGGAAGTAGTATGTAACTGGAATCGAGATTTAGGTCTGACGTTTATAAGGACGTCATGACCTCGGAAGAGCAAGACAAGGTGATTTGAAAATTTAGTGTAAGCAGGTGTTATCTTCAGTGTCACCTGAGATTGATATTCGGCGAAAGAGGCTTTGTACCCTGGTCATGGGTTATAGATGCGTTTTGTGGCCTTAGCATGGTCGTTGTTATGGATGTGCAGACTGGGTGCCTTGTATGGGAGGTCGTGGAAGCATGACCTTGAAAAGATTGTATAAAGTGTGACATGTACTCACTTGATGGATTTCAGATTTGGAGTGAGTATAAAGAAGTGCAATATTGCTTAATTGAGAATTTATGCCTGGAGGGCGTTCGGTTCAGTTGATAATGGATTTTAGGGTGTTAGTCCCAATGATGGTGGTTGTTCTCGTGTATTATGAGAAAAAGTAGGGTTAATGTGGACCCAGGTAAAAGCTAATAGCTAAGTTTGGTGCGAGCAAGGTGGCTCGATGTTTATGGATGGATTTATATATGATTATTGGTTTCGTGTGAGCAAGGCATTTTCCTTTCAGTAGAGCATCTTTTCATGGAAAGATATTACAATAGTGGTTGTTCCTCCATCTTCGTCAAATTTATGTGTTATGGTGATTTTGCAGTACAAGTTGTGAAACGGCTTGATAATTTCTTATGTGTTGAGGTCCTGCGTAGCGGGGATGTTATGCGATCATGATAGCTCTTGAGATATAGAGTATATGTATATATATATATTGCACCTCAGTTGTGCTTGAGTTTTGGAGCCTATGGCTTTATCAGTCTCCCCATGATGGTATTATGCACTCAGTGTGCTTGTGATCGATATTCAGTAATTCGTAATAGTGAGCAAATCAGCTCCGTATATATATCTTCTTATGTAAATTTTATAAGTGGATCGGGTGGCACGTCGCCACATATATGTTATTTTGACCGGGTTGCACGCTGCAACAGTGTGATGATAAGAAGGGTTAATATGTATTTATTTTCTTGTGTTATATTTCCCATTTTTTGGTAAGAATTAATATTAGTTTCGTGAGCTGAGTAGTTCCTTCCTGATTCGTTTCCTAATATCATGTTCGAGTTATGGTCTATTGGTGCGATGTGGTATTATGTGAGGCTGTTGGCCATGTTTGGGGTGATTTGTTGTCTGATCAGTTCATACTTGGTGAGACGAGATTATCGGATCAGGGATCAGTACGATAAGGTTATGTGAAGTGTATATTAAAGAACAAATACCATCATTCAGTTTCATAATGAAAGTGCCGATTCTGGTCAAGATGAGGTATTCAAGGATTTGTTAACTCTACAGTTGAGTGCGAATTTTTGCGCATTCCCTCCGTTGTGGTTGTATCGCCAGCATTATAGCAGGATGTCTGTATAATCGTTATGAGGTGTATCAGGAGCATCAGATTTGTGGACCTTGGCTAATAAGGTTCAGGGAGCGTCATTGTGTTCAGACGATGAGTTATGCAGTGCATGGTGCCGATTCAGCAAAGGTATGTAGTTATGATCTGGTATATCGTGTGCTAGTTGATGCAGTGCTTATAAATATTGAAACTAGGCTGGCTAGGGAAATTTCAGGTGTTTGAATGAATTCTGAGCTTATTGTATGAATAAACAAAAAATCTCCAGATTTGATCAAGCTATTGTGCTCGAATGGGTTTTGGTATCACGAGCAGGTGCTCGAGATGTTAAACAATGGTTTCAGGTAATTCCAGAGAAGTTCTTAGCACGTTCGAGGACGAACGCCAGTTTAAGTGGGGAAGAATGTAACGACCCAACCGGTCATTTTGAGCTCTAGTGTGTTGTTCAGCGGTTTGAAGTTGTGAGAAACTCCATTTCAGGTATTATGATCTGTGAGCGTGGTCGGAATTGAATTCCAGGAAGTTTGGAATTGATTTGGAAAGGAAATTCCCATTTCAGAAGCTTTAAGTTGGAAAAATCATCTAAGATTGGAATTTTGAGTAAACGATCTCCGAATCAAGATTTGAAGGTTCCAACAGGGTTGTAAGATGATTTCGGACTTGGGTGTATGTCCAGATCGGGTTTTGGATAACCCGGGAGTGTTTCGGCGCATATTGTGGAAGTTAGTATTTTAGAAGGATTTCATGAATTTGGGATTGAAGTGCATATCAGTGAGGTTAATGTCCGTTTGGGATTCCGAGTCTAGGAATAGCTTTGTATGGTTATTCTTGAATTGGGAGCGTGATCGGAAGTGAATTTGGATATCTGTAGGTCATTTTTGAGTCATTTGTCTAAAGATAGAAATTTGAAGGATTTTGGGAGATCTGGTCGGAAGTGGAAGTTTTTATATGGAGGTCGGAATACGATTCCGGAAGTTGGAGAAGGTCGGTAATGTTGAATATGACTTGTGCGCAAAATTTGAGGTCAATCGAAGGTGATTTGATAGGTTTCGGCATCGGATGTAGAAGTTTGAAATTTCAAGTTCATGAAGTTTGAATTTTAGTGGGATTCAATATTTCGGCGTTGTTTGATGTGATTTGAGGGCTCGATCAAGTTCGTGTCATGTTATGGGACTGAGTCGTGTGTTTGGACGAGTTCCAAGGGGTCTCGGGTGTGTTTCGAGGTGGTTTCGGGTCTTTCGGAGTGATTTGTTGTTTCTGGTGTGATCCGCACCTGCGAGGGTTAGGCCGCAAGTGCGGATCCGCAGGTGCGGGATTTTGGTCACAGCCGCGGAATCGTAGGTGCGAAGAAGGATGCAGGAGTGGAAGCTGCTGGGCTGAGTCAGGGCCGCACCTGCGATGGAATTTTCGCAGGTGCAGAGCCTCAGGTCCAAAAATTGCTGGAGGCAGTGGGGTGTTTTAGAAGCGGATTTTGGCCATTTCTTCATTTCTCTCATTGTGGTGTTGCGATTTTGGGAGCTTCAAGGAGGAGGATTTTACCAAGCATCAAGAGGTTGTTCTACTTGATTCTAAGGTTAAATACATTATATTGCATGGATGTTTGAGCATGAAATTGGTAGGAAAAATTGGGAATATTGAAGAAACCTAGAATTTTGGAAATTTGGATTTTAGCCACGAATTGAGTATGGAATGTAGAGTAAATTGTATATTTGATTAAGTAAGGCTATGGGTAGGACGTACCTTCGTGAAATTTTGGATCCCGGGCACGTGGGCCCGAGGGAATTTTGGTCATTTCACTGAGCGGGGTTGGAAAAGTATATAATTTGAACTTGTTATGAGTATTAGGATGAATGTTCATTTATTTGTCATTTATGTGGTAGTTTCAGAGCGTTGTGCGTCCGTTGGAGTCATCGGAAGGGCTTGGAAGCTGGTGTTGGAATTTCGGAGCGAGGTAAGTATCCTTTTTAACTTTGTGAGGGGGAATCGTCCCCGTAGGTGAATTAATATAGTATATGCTACTATTTTCAGGGGCTACATACGCACGAGGTGGAGGGAGTGCGTGCGTAGCTACTATTATGCCATGTCCGGGTAGCCTAGGACCCACTAGCATGCTTTATGTGTGTACCTGTAACCCTGCATGTATCATTGCACTGTTAATATGACCGAAAACGTAATTAAATGTTTAAAAGAAAGCTAGAGATCATATTGTTAATCTCCTAAAAGGAGAATTTGTTTCCGCTGTGAATATATGTGTACCTGGACTGGATTGTATCTTGGAGTATCCCTACATTTGACAAATGAGTTTCAGAAACAAAGATTTCAAAACCTATATTTCATATTTCTTTTAATAAAGATTTTTTCCACATTCCTGAGAAAAATAGTTTTTTTAATACAAATATGAATTTATTGTGTGGATATGTGAAAGGTTGGGTGCCTGAGTCGCATGAGTGATTCACGAGCAGGAGGGCCAGTATTTGTGTATGTATTCATATGAGAACCTGAGTCGCATGTATGATTCTCGAGCAGGCTAGCCGTATTATGTTAACCGTGTCGCTTGATCGATTCGCGAGCGGGGGAGATAGATGCATTTATGGTTCGAGCCAGCCGACCCCTCGGCAGTGCACAATTTATTATTGTTGGTCCGCGCCGTTCCATCCTCGGCATTGCTTGCGCATGATATTTGTCGCATAGTTGCTATGAGATTTTCCTGATTATTGGCCTGAATGTTAAATTTATCGATTGAAATATCAAAGACTTAAAGTTGCTAAAAAGAATTTTTGGAAGAAGTTGTTTCATCCGTTGATTTATTGTTATCTGATTAAATCACCATGTTGATTAATTATGAATATGATGAAGAGATAAAGTGTTAAATATGAACGAAACTAAAGGATGTTTAAATCCTGTTTTATAAACTGCCTATGATAAAAACCATGCCTAGTGTCACTCTTAGATATCTTAAATGGACCTTTAGTAAGGGTATAAATTGACCTCTCGTCAATATCTCTCTGAGGTTAGGCGGGCGACTTATTGAGTACACGTTGTTTTTGTACTCATGCTGCACTTGCTGTGCATTTTATTGCACATGTACTTACATAGAAAATGTGGAAGATTTGGAGACTCAGGCGAGCTGCATCTTCCGAAGGGGATCCGCAGCATACTATATCTATTTCATTTTAAATTTCTTTGTCTAGTTGTACTTCGGGCAGGCTTTGTAATATTTGAAAAATTCTTAGAAGTAGCTCATGTACTTGTGACATCGGGTTCTGGGATATGTATTGGGATAAGTTTTTAAGTGTAAATCTTAGATCACTGTTTTTAAATAACAGAATTTATTTGCTGTCATATTTAATTTACGAAAATTTATTTACTTGATTATGAAATGCAAGAAAAGGTATTGGTTTCGAAAATGTTAAAACATTAATGTATTCAATTTATTTAAGGATTTGGATTCCCTGACAGTGGTGTCCGGCGCCATCACGACCTATGGATTTTGGGTCGTGACATTCTTGGGGAATGTGGTATCCAGATAGGTTATCAAGGTTGATCCTTAGAAGATTGAGGCAGTTCAGAGTTGGCCGCGTCCTACTTCAGCTACAGAGATCAGGAGCTTTTTTGGCCTAGTAGGCTATTATTGCCGATTTGTGGAGGGGTTCTGTTCTATTGCAGCTTCATTGACTAGATTGACTCAGAATAATGCCCCATTTTGATGGTTCGACGAGTGTGAGGTGAGATTTCAGAAGCTCAAGACAGCATTGACCTCAACACCAGTTCTAGTATTACCTTCCGGTTCAGGGATGTATACAGTATATTGCGACGCTTTGCGCATTGGCTTGGCGTGTGTGTTGATGAAAGAAGGGAGAGTTATTGCTTATGCTTCGTGCCAGCTGAAGGTTCATGAGAAGAATTACCCTGTGCACGATTTAGAGTTGGCGGCGATTGTTGATGCTCTTAAGATTTGGACGCACTACTTGTATGGGGTGTCCTGTGAGGTTTATATAGACCACCACAACTTGCAACACTTGTTTAAGCAGAGGGACCTTAATTTGAGGCAGCGCAGATGGCTTGACTTGTTGAAGGATTATGATATCACCATTCTTTATCATCCGGGAAAGGCAAACGTGGTAGCAGATGCCTTGAGCAGGAAGGAAGAGAGTATGGGTAGTTTAGCTTACATTGCAGCAGATGAGAGACCTCTAGCCTTGGACATTCATTCC
Organism: Nicotiana paniculata; assembly: GCA_005239505.1. Taxonomy (NCBI): domain Eukaryota; kingdom Viridiplantae; phylum Streptophyta; class Magnoliopsida; order Solanales; family Solanaceae; genus Nicotiana; species Nicotiana paniculata. The sequence continues at coordinate 2,964 of ML363182.1, read as the reverse complement.
TTGGCTAATAACCTGGTGAGGTTAGAACTTTCGGAGCCTTGCCGATTTCTAGCACATGTGGTTGCTCATTCTTCATTATTGGGAGAGATTAAGGCTCGGCAGTTTGATGATCCGTACTTGGCAGAGCTGGGGGAGACATTGGTTCAGGGTGGTGAAAAGGAGGTTAGTATTGGCGAGGATGGTGTTCTAAGACTTCAGGGTCATTTATGTGTTCCTAATGTCGATGTGCTGAGAGGGAGGATTCTAGAAGAGGCACACAATTCTCGGTATTCTGTTCATCCTTGTTCTACGAAGATGTATCGTGATTTGAAGCAGCATTTCTGGTGGAGGCGTATGAAGAAGGACATTATGGAGTATGTGGCTAGGTGTCTTAATTTCCAGCAGGTTAAGTATGAGCACTAGAGACCAGGAGGCCTGCTTCAGCAGATGCCCATTCCGGAGTGGAAGTGGGAATGCATCACTATGGATTTCGTGGTTGGGTTGCCTCGGACTCTGCGGAAGGTTGACGTGATTTGGGTCATTGTGGATAGATTGACCAAATGGGCACATTTCATTCCACTGGCTACTACATATACTTCTGAGAGGTTGGCACAAATCTACATTAGGGATATAGTCCGATTGCACGGTGTTCTGGTGTCCATTATATCATATTGAGGTCCTCAGTTCACCTCGCACTTCTGGAGAGCAATGCATAGTGAGATGGGTACCCAGATAGACCTTAGGACAGCATTTCACCCTCAGACTGATGGCGAGTCGGAGCGTACAGTTAAGATATTGGAGGACATGCTCAGAGCATGTGTGATTGACTTCAGAGGTCAGTGGGAGCAGTTCTTGCCTTTGACCAAGATTTCTTATAATAATAGTTATCAGTCCAGCATCGAGATGGCTCCATTTGAGGCTTTGTATGGTCGGTGATGCCGTTCTCCTATCGGGTGGTTTGAGCCTCACGAGACTAATTTATATGGCATCGACCTGGTGAGGGATGCTTTGGAGAGAGTGAAGTTGATTCAGGAGAGGCTCCGCACAGCACAGTCAGACAGAAGAGTTACACGAATCAGAAAGCGCGTGATGTGTCATTTATGGAGGGGGATAAGGTCTTGTTGAAAGTATCGCCAACGAAGGGTATTATGAGGTTCGGGAAGAAGGGCAAGTTGAGCCCAAGGTTTATAGGTCCCTTTGAGGTGTTGAGGCGTGTTGGGGAGGTTGCTTACGATCTAGCTTTACCTCCCAGTTTATCAGGAGTTCATCCGGTCTTTCATGTATCCATGCTCCACCGGTACCACGTCGACTTCTCTCACGTGATTGATTTCAGCACTATTCAGTTGGATGAGAGATTAGGCTACGAGGAGGAGCCAGTTGCTATCATTGATAGACAGGATCGCCAGCTGAGGTCCAAGAGAGTTTCTGCCATAAAGGTCCAGTTGAGGAGCCAACCAGTTGAGGAGGCGACCTAGGAGTCCGAGGAGGACATGCAGAGCAGATATCCGCACTTATTCAACACTTCAGGTATGATTCTAGACCCGTTCGAGGACGAACGTTTGTTTAATAGGTGGAGAATGTAACGACCCGACCGGTCGTTTTGCGTTATCGGACCCTGTTCCCCTAAATGTAACTTCACATAGCGGCTTATTGATTTATGACTTGCGGGGGCGGGTGGTCTGGGATTCAGAAGTGTTTAAAGCAATATTGGAACACTTGGTTCTTTCAGGTTGGCCTTTAAGGCCAAGTTTGACTTCGGTCAACATTTTGAGTAAACGACCTCGGAATCGAGTTTTGACGGTTCTGGTAGCTTCGTATGATGATTTTAGACTTGAGCGTATGTTCGGAATGGGTTTTGTATGACACGGGAGCGTTTCGGCGCCCAATATCGAAATAAGAGTTTCCTTAGGTTCATATTGTGGTTTGGGACGTGTTTTTGTGTTATCGAGGCCCGAATGGAATTCTGAGACCAAGAATAGTTCTGTTATGTCATTTATGACTTGCCTGCCAAAGTTTGTGTCATTCCGAGTAGTATAGGTCAGTTCGGCGCATTGTNTCCCCCGTCGGTGAATTTACTTCTCGGATAATTTATATAGATTGATTAGTTGTCTTTATCAATCATGAACACTCTATCTACCATAAATCTCTATCAAGTAATTATGATAATTTACTAAACGCACCCTCTCAAGTTACGCTAGCTAGATTGCATTACATTTCACTTTAGATTGCACTTGAGGTATCGTTATCTCTAATCCAACCTCTAAACCCTCGGTTATGACTTTCATCTATACTCCGGGAGTGATGTTGTTCAAACAACTACCTAAATATGCACTCTTCTCAAGTAGATACATAATAAATAGGCACGGCTAATTAATGGCCATTTAATTAACTACAACAAGAACGTAGTTGAATAAAATAGAGATTAATCAACCAATCAGAATTATATTAATAACACAATAAGTTCATCCCTCAACGGGTTCTCCCAAAACCCTAGATTAAAGAAGTTAGCTAAACATGTTCAAAAGAATCAAATCTAAAATAACTTGCATAATTAAACCACAAAGTAATGAAGAAAATTTGTACAAATTTATGTCTTGTCGTCTGAATCCCTTATAATCTCCTCTAAGTTGTGTTTTTGGGGTCTATTTATATGTTTAGAACAAACCCTAAATGTGTAGGAGAATTCTATTCCAACCGGGAAATATTTAAACTCGTCAAAACTCGGAATTGACCGGAACAAGGGACCTAGGCGTTTGGGCTCAAACGCCCCCCTAACGCCAGGGCAGGCCTGGCGTTTGGGCTCTAAGGCCCCCCTAACGCCAGGGGCTGCCTGGCTTTAGGGGCCAAATGCCTGGATAAGTCCAGGGTGTTCCCTCTTCGCCTCTTACGCGTATTTTCGACGTATTTGCGTCCATTTAGCTTGGTTTCCATCTCAAATTCACCTACACATGAAATAAACTCCATTAAGCACATAAAAAGTGTATT
>MDKI01138141.1:0-21490 GCA_005239505.1 Nicotiana paniculata | reverse complement strand
ATTAATGCGCATAAAATGTAACGTATATCACATGTTAAACTATGCAATTTAGTCTCGCATCAATAGGCAATTCAGGGCAACTAGGCATGATTTTCTAAGCTAACATAGACTATAGTTGCAATTACAATAAACAGGTAGGAAAGAAACTCAGGCTAAATATTTAAAGTAAAATCGGATTTTGAACAATTAGCACAAGTACGCTCATCACATCATGCACAAGACATTCAATTACCAAATATCACATCCTAAGGGGTAAGGTCCCCCACACAAGGTTAGACAAGCCACTTACCTCGAACCGGCTCAAATCAACTCGACCACATGTTTTCCACGAGTATCCGACTCCAAATGGCCCAAATCTATTCAAATAAATTTCATACCGTAAATAACATCTCATGCAGCTCATTCTACTATTCAATTCAAGGATACGGCGCGAAATTAGGAGAAATGACAAAAATGCCCCTCAGGCTGGCATCTCGAATTCGGATAAAATTTACATTTTCAGGACCCTCGTACTCTCACGAGTCCAGCCATATAGAAATCTCTCTAATCGGAGGTCAATCACCCACTCAAACTCCAATTTTTGAAAAAAAAACCTAAGTTCTACCCAAATCACCCAATTTCACCCATGGAAATCTTTGATTTTAAGTTGAGAACATGTTAAATGATGTTAATGATTGAAAGAATTGAGTAAAACCAACTTACAAATGATTTGGAAGGAGTCTTTTTCTTGGAAAAATCGCCTAAGAGTGTTTGAGTTTGAGAAAATATGAAATATGAAGTAAAAATTCGGTTTTGTACAGTGCAGGCTACTTGTTGAAATCGCAAATGCGAACAGGGGTTCGCAATTGCAAACACCCCTGACATGGTAATTGCTAAGTATAGTTTGCATTTGCGAACACTGTGCAGAAGGGGGGGAGGGGGACTTCGCATTTGCGAACATCTTGGTCGCATTTGCGATCAGGCCTGCCCAGGTAAAACTTCGCATTTGCGAACCTCTTGGTCGCATTTGCGATCATGTCTGCCCAGCCACACCTTCGCATTTGCGATGCTGGATTCGCAAATGCGAAGCCTGCAGATCAGCCACACCAGCAGTTTCCAAGTCCAAAAAATAAAGTCCGTGGCCTATCCAAAACTCACCCGAGCCCTCGGGGCTCCAAACCAATATACACACTACCTCGAAAACATCCTATGAACTTATCCGTGCGATCAAATCGCCAAAATAACATCATATACGTCGAATTAAGCCTCAAAATCAGTGAATTCTATCAAATTTCATAAAACATCAAATTTTCCATTATAAGTCCGGAACACGTCAAACGACATCCGATTTCAACCAAACTTCACAGAAAGTGCTTAAACCATATATCAGACCTGTACCGGACGCCGGAACCAAAATACGGGCCCGATACCATTACTTTCTAATCATTTCATTTTCAATTTCTTAAATATTTTCAGAAAACAATTTTACTCAAAAATTCATTTCCCGGGCTTGGGACCTTGGAATTCGATTCCGGGCATACGCACAAGTCCCATATTTTCCTACGGACCCTCCGGGGCCGTCAAATCACGGGTCCGGGTGCGGGTCCGGATCCGTTTACCCAAAATGTTAACCGAAGTAAAATTTATTCATTTTTAATATCAAATCTTAGCATTTTTCATAGAATCTCATATTTAAGTTGTCCGGCTACGCGCCTGGCCTGCACACGCAAATCGAGGCAATTACAAATGAGGTTTTCAAGGCCTCAGGAGCATGGAACGGGTAATAAAATAGGTGATGACCCTTTGGGTTGTCACACGACCCTTATGACAATTATGTACTCTTAGAGGCTTGTAGACATATGTTATGTACGTAAAGGGTTATATCGCCTTGTCGGCTTATGTTTAGTGTACGAGTGATCATTTTGGTCTTATAGGCCAGTATGTCATATGTATAAGTTTGTATTACCTCATGATTTACTTCGGTTATTTACCTATGATAGCATGATACGAAAGATACGTTACATTGGTACACGGTTGAGTAAGGTATCGGGTGCCCGTCGTGGACCATCGGTTTGGGTCGTGACAAAAGTGGTATTAGAGAAGTTCTATCCTAGGGAGTCTACAAGCCATGTCTAGTAGAGTCTTGTTTAGTGCACCACACTTATAAGTAGGAGGTTACAGGGCATTTAGGACTGTCGCTCTTTCTTCTTACTCTAGATCGTGTGGTAGAGCTCAGTTGTAAGAACTCAATATCCTAAAATCTATCTTATTCATAATACGACGATGCCTACCTCTAGAAAGATGGTTGGTAAAGGATTGAATGCGGCTGTGGAAGAGTTGAGTTAGAGGAACTCGATTTTTCATCATGCTTAGGATGAGTAAATGTAAGGTCTCCAGTAGATCGTGTATGTATTAAGACGTGTGAGCTCCTGGAAAACGATCCCTAAGGCATGAATATCTATCCACCCATATGGTAAAAATCAACGAGAGAATCAGAAGATAGATACAAGTTTCAACAAGTAAAAGAAGCAAGATGAAGAACATTACGAGGTACTCAGCTAGTGAAGATTATCATTACTTACCACTCAGGAAGGGAAATATAAGCATTTTGAGTTATCTTTAATTGTAACAGAGGTATGTATAATTGGACACACTCATCTTTACGCCTTATAGGGTCTAACAGAAGTAGTTGTCACGACCCAAATTTTACTTCGTTGGGTATCGTGATGGAACCTAGTCTTAAGGACTAGGTAAGCCTAATATTCATGGAATAACAACAACAATAATAAAATCTAATATTTTTCTAAAATAAATATTTCTTTATACATTGTAGATTCCCAAAACCCGGTAGTACAAGTCATAAGCTTTATAGAGTTTACTACAACTTCTAATTACAACTGCTTGGAAGTAAGCAAAAACAGTGTAAATGCAAAATAGGGATGTGACTCCGAAGCCTGCGAACGCGACGACAGGTTTACCTTGAGTCTCCTCGGCAAGAGTCCGCACAGCTACTAACGATCAATACCTGGATCTGCACAAAATATGCAGAAGATCAGTATGAGCACACCACAGCAGTGCCATGTAAGTATCAAGACTACCTTCGATGAAGTAGTGACGAGGACTAGTCAAGACACCCACTGGTCTAATAAACTGAACAAGTATCAATATAGGAATAAAGGGGAAAACGATATACACATGAAGGATACGCAATATAGCTAACAATACAGTGAGTTCAATAAAGAAGGAAAAACAATAAGTATCAACAGAAACCATGAAACAACACAAAGATTGAATAGGAGACAAACAAATCTGGAATGTAAAGATACAGCATGGACAGGTAATGTCTCAACAACTCCAACCACCTCTACATCAAATTTGTAGTCATCTCCACGAGGCCCCGAACCTCGGACAAATCACCATTTACGGGTCCCAATATTCGAACCCTAACACTTGGCATCTTGCGCCCTCATTCAAGTACTAACTGCACGGACGACTTATGTGCCAATTGGGTCATCTCCGCCCATACGGTAAGTACAACAAGAGTATATATACTTGACAACAACAAGGAGCCCTAAGTCCATTACTAGTACTTAACTACGTATATGCTTATGCAGGTGTCCTAACATGATTCAACAACCTATAAGTATAAGGAAAGAAAAGGGCAACACGTACAATGTCATCTCACAAATTTCCACACGAATAAATTCACACCGTAAGTGTTCGAGTACACAATATCAATAACAAAGGAATGCCCCCAGGCCAACACAAGTATCACAAACAATCCCTGACATAGCCCACCTTGTCTCGCCACGTGTGCAATAGTAAAGTATATGCCCACCTTGTTTCACCACACGTGCATAAACATGTTCCCACCTTGCCTCGCCACATGCGCAACCCACGTATACATATCCCGCCTTGTCACGCCGCATGTGCAATATCAATAGAAAATACGACACGGAAGAAACCTCTTGCCAACCCCCATATCAACAACCGCACGGCAGAAACCTCGTGCATCACAATAACCACAACAGCACGGCGGAAACCTCGTGCATCACCATAACAAGTACAACCAACAAAATTGACAATAATACAAGATACAGTAGATACATCAATTCAAGAACCTTTGATCATAAGAAAAGCAAGGCTAGTTCACAAGGAATACGCACAACAAAGAATACTAGGCATAATAAGGACAGCTCAACAAGGAAGAAAAATAGTGTATAAGAGTCGCACCCAAATGCACGGTTCAACAACAAGAAAACTCACACGAATCTGCTAACTCCATATAAGGTCAACTCAACTAAGGTGGGCAATATCTAAACTTCTTTTAAGGTTGAGCAGTTACGAGGATATTCAACAAGTTCACTTAAGGAAAAGCAGTAGGAAAACAATCATAACTTCAGTTAAGACCAAAAAACAATTATAGGATGAGATGAAGATAATTACAATTTGAGATAGGTAGTTAAGAGGACCTAGCACGACAGTAAGAGGGGTAAATTCTTCAGATAAGTTAATTAGGGGTCAAATAGGCAAGAGGAGTAAATACAAAAGTAAGGAATCCTACATTTAGGCAAGTAAAGATGAAACTAGAAATTTGGAAATTCAATCATGCCAAGAACAATTCATACTCAGCGAATACAAAGACCTAAGATTCCTAACGGGCCAATTTTTTCCACAACTAAGTCTGAGAACGCACTCATCACCTCGCGTACATGGACTACTATCAACATAGAAGACTCAAATCCTAAGGGGAAATTCCCCAATACAAGGTTAGGCAAGATACGTACCTCAAAGATGACAACCCGGTACTCTAAAATGGACTTCTCGGGGCGAAAAGACCTCCGGACGGCTCAAAATCAACTAAAACAACTTCAACATACACATAAAACTTGTAAGGAACTATTCTGGATAATAAAGTCTACATCTTTAACAAATTCTAAAAATAGGTCCAAAATTCGACCCCCGGGCCCGCACCTCGGGACCCGACAAATTTTACAAAATCCGATTACCCATTCCAATATGAGTTCAACCATACAAAATTTATAAAATTCCAATACCATTTGGTCCCTCAAATCACAATTTTTCATTTTAGAAATTTGTCTTCAAAACCAACCTTTTCCTCAACTCAAAACACAAATTAAATGATAAAAACAACGACTAATTCATGGAATATATTTAATTCTAGTTGAAGAACACTTACCTAATCGAATTTCGCGGAAAACCCGTCAAAAATCGCCAAGAACCGAGCTCTAGAAGTCAAAATGTGATAAAAATGGCTCAACCCTCGAATTTGGAATATAATATGTCTGCCCAGATATTTAATGAATCGCGATCGCGGAAGGGGAGATGCGATCACGAAGAAGGGATTGGCTACTGCCCAAAAATGCACTTCGCAATCTCGAACTTAGGCATGCGATCGCAGAAGAGGAAGGGAACGGCCTATGCGATCGCGTGGGATAATACGCGAACGCGAAGAAGAAACTATGGTAGGTCAACTTTACTCTACGCGATCGCAACTGGGTCTACGCGATCGCAGAAGGGAAACATCACGCACCAGAATAGCAGTGCAAAAATAGAGAAAAATGACCCGAAGCCCATCTCAAACCCACCCGAGGCCCCTGAGACCCCGTCTAATCACACAAACAAGTCATATAACCTAAAACGGACTCGCCTGAGGTCTCACATCACATAAAACAATGCCGAAACGACGAATCAAACTAAAAATCAAACTTATAAATTTCAAATCTTCAAATATCAAAACTTGTGCTGAAACCTATCAATTCAACCCGGAATGACGCTAAATTTTGCAGGTAAGTCATAAATGACACAAGGGACCTACAACCACTCTCAGAATTCCATTCTGAGCCCGGTATCAAAAATTTCATCCATCGGCCGAAATCGCCAAAATTCTAACTTTCGCCGAATTACCTCAAATTACTCTACGGACCTCTAAAACCAATACCGGACGCGCGCCTAAGTGTAAAATCATCATACGAATCTATTGGCATCACCCAAAACTCATTCTGAGGCCGTTTACTCAAAAGTCAAACCTCTGGTCAACTTCCATCACTTAAGCTTCAAAAATTGAAATTTTCCTTCCAATTCGACTCCGGATTATCTGGTAACTGAATCCAACCACGCACGCAGGTCAATATACACAATGTGAAGCTTTTCAAGACTTATGCCACCGAACGGATCTTAAATTCCCAAAACAACCGGTCGGGTCGTTACATTCTCCCCTCTTAAAATAAATGTTCGCCCTCAAACCTGCCAAGATTCACCTCGAACTCATCCAATCACTGAATGCGCACTTCCAACACACACCCGCGGGTGATCCCACATCACGCCAACTTACATAAGCCTGATGACGCCATCAGAACTGCAATTTAGCCTTCCTATCACCACCGATAAGCCTCATACCTCAATTTCTCACCTTCTACTCATTTCCAAAAGACCCGATTCTAAATCCATATCCGACATCAGCCTCAACCAGCTGTATCAACTCATGACTACACCCACAAGGTATGACCACACAATATAGTACACCACACATTGGCTCATAATAACACTTTGAATCACAATAGTTGCGTGAAATCAATCCAGTACTGGCGATTAGCCTCATATTTGAAAGAACTCTGTTTCCAAGCCCCATAATACTGATAACGATGCAATAAACACGAAGACTTCATTATTAGACATCTGAAGCACCAGGTCACAACTAACACCACTAGGCACACATCCCGTAAGCTAGAACTCAGGGAACACATAACGAAAATGACTGAATATGAAAAGAAAAACACATAAGGAAACTATCAAATAAGCCCGACAGGCACAATCCCTGTATCAATACTAACCTACATAACAAAATAACAAGGAAGAAGTTAAAGCAAATGAACAATCATAAGGATCCCATCCTGATATAACTTCCACTGGTGTACTCAGCCCGGTTCACCCATATCGAACCACAAAATATCACTAGGTCTCGCCCTCAACTCTAAATCACATACCGAATATATATCATACCAATTGGAATCTCCCATTGACTCGTCTCGGCTAATAAAATCATAACTCTCACTTAACTCACATCTCGATGGAGTATCAATTCACAACCCATAACCAAAATACTTAGGAAAAATCACATAAAGCTTACCATGATGAAAAAAAGGGACTCACTTATAGTCTCACCACTATCAATGATGAATAAAACAACGATAGACATGGGCTAATACTCATAGAATCTCCCAACAGGAGCAAAAACGAAAATAGAGTGCAAAGCATGAAACTCACTCATAAATAAAGCAACAAATAAGGGAAACTCGTCCCGACCAACAGAACTATAGTGAATTACAAATGGTTCCCCTCTGTAAAAAATCAAAACATACATGTACTATAACATCTGGCACAACGACCTCCAGCCTACTATACGAAACACATCAACGGGCCGGGCCTCCCCCTCTTGGGTGCCCTCTAATCACCTGAATGCCCTGTTGTAACACATCTGCTTGGATTCTAGGACAATCTCCCACCCTGTGGCTGATATCTCCACACTCAAAACAACCTCTCTACTGACGTGGCTGTGGAAACTGTGCGGCACGAGTACTCTGAGACCCATGATTACCTGAAACTCCATGTGAAGCCGGTAATGCAAATTGAACTGGCTGACCCACAAAACCTCTACCGTGTCGTACCCTTCCTCCATAATAAGGACCAGTAGATCTCTCCGGCCTACAAGTCCTCCCCATCTCTCTGCCCTCTCTCTCCTGACCTCGTCTGATATTTCTCTCATAGTCCGGCCTGTCATCTCTCTCATGATTAAGCATGCCCTCAACTCTACAAGAAATCCTTACCACCTGCTAAAATGAAACATCCAACTCTAACTCCCGAGCCATGTTGAACCAAATATCACGCATAAGGCCCTCAATGAATCTACGAACACGCCCTCTCATTATAGCAACCAAAGCAGGTGCATGCCTGGCCAAATCACTGAATCTGATGGCATACTCTGATACTGACATAGTGCCCTGGCATAGCCACTCAAACTCCGCACGCCATGCATCTCGGTGGGACTGAGGTACAAACTCGCTCAAGAACATCTCTAAAAATTGACTCCATGTAAGTGAAGTTGACTCGGCCGGGCTACCCAACTCGTATGCCCACCACCATTGATAAGCCGCTCCCCTGAGTTGAAATGTAACGAAATCAACCCTGCTCGTCTCCACAATACCCATAGTACGAAGAATGTGGTGACACTCCTCCAGAAACCCTGGGCATCATCTGTCGCTAATCCACTGAAGGTAGGAGGGTGGTACTTCTTGTACCTCTCAAGTCTAAGCTGTTCTTCCTCAGATGTTGCTGCCCTAACCACTGGCGGAACCGGGGCCCTAGGTTGTGCTGCCATGACACCTGGAACCTGACCAACATGATCTCACTACTCTGGAGTGTGGGCGACGGGAGTTTAAGCTTCTCCCCTGCTCCGTGAAATAGCGGGTGCACCCGGAATCAACCCCTCCTGAATCAAGGTACCAATCATATCCCAGAACTGCGCCAAGGTCTCTTGAAGTCCGGGTGTAACAAAAGGCGCCTCCGGTGCCTGCCATCCAACTGGGACTGTTGACGTCTCCTCAACAGCTGCTCTAGCAAGTGCTCTATCTGTGACACGTGCCCCTCGTCGGCCTCTTCCTCTACCTCTGCCCCTGGTGGCATCTGCTTCAGGGGTAACATCCTCAAGATCTTCAGCTTGCGTCCTCACCATCTGTGAGAGAATGGAATGATAATTTCAAACCTCAAGATCAATGATCTCGCACGATAGGAATGAAGGAAGTGAAGTTATCCTAATAGTTCTGTAGCCTCTCGAATAAAAGTAAAAACGTCTCCGTACCGATCTGCAAGACTTTACTAAAATCTCTTATGACTCGTAACACCTATGAACCTAGAGCTCTGATACAAACTTGTCACGCCCCAAATTTCCCTCTGTTGGGTATCGTGATGGCACCTAGTCTTAAGGACTATGTAAGCCTAATATTCATGGAATAACAACAACAGTAATAAAATCTAATATTTTTCTAAAATAAATATTTCTTTATACATTGCATATTCCCAAAACCCGGTAGTACAAGTCATAAGCTTTATAGAGTTTACTACAACTTCTAATTACAACTGCTTGGAAGTAAGCAAAAATAGTGTAAATGCAAAATAGGAAGGTGACTCCGAAGCCTGCGAACGCGACGACATGTTTACCTTGAGTCTCCTCGGCAAGAGTCCGCACAGCTACTAACAATCAATACCTGGATCTGCAGAAAATGTGCAGAAGAGTAGTATGAGCACACCACAACGGTGCCCAGTAAGTATCAAGACTAACCTCGATGAAGTAGTGACGAGGACTAGTCAAGACACCCACTGGTCTAATAAACTGAACAAGTATCAATATAGGAATAAAGGGAAAAATGATATACACATAAAGGCTACGCAATATAGCTAACAATACAGTGAATTTGATAAAGAAGGAAAAACAATAAGTATCAGCGGAAACCATGAAACAACACAAACATTGAATAGAACACAAACAAATCTGGAATGTAAATATACAGCACGGACAGGTAATGTCTCAACAACTCCAACCACCTCTACATCAAATTTGTAGTCATCTCCACGAGGTCCCGAACCTCGGACAAATCACCATTTACGGGTCTCAATATTCGAACCCTAACACTTGGCATCTTGCGCCCTCATTCAAGTACTAACTGCACGGACGACTTATGTGCCAATTGGGTCATCTCCGCCCATACGGTAAGTACAACAAGAGTATATATACTTGACAACAACAAGGAGCCCTAAGTCCATTACTAGTACTTAACTACGTATATGCTTATGCAGGTGTCCTAACATGATTCAACAACCTATAAGTATAAGGAAATAAAAGGGCAACACGTACAATGTCATCTCACAAATTTCCACACGAATAAACTCACACCGTAAGTGTTCGAGTACACAATATCAACAACAAAGGAATGCCCCCAGGCCAACACAAGTATCACAAACAATCCCTGACATAGCCCACCTTGTCTCGCCACGTGTGCAATAGTAAAGTATATGCCCACCTTGTTTCGCCACACGTGCATAAACATGTTCCCACCTTATCTCGCCACATGCGCAACCCACATATACATATCCCGCCTTGTCACGCCGCATGTGCAATATCAACAGAAAACACGGCACAGCAGAAACCTCGTGCAAACCCTCATATCAACAACCGCACGGTAGAAACCTCGTGCATCACAATAACCACAACAGCACGGCAGAAACCTCGTGCATCACTATAACAATTACAACCACAACAATTGACAATAATACAAGATACGATAGATACATCAATTCAAGAACCTTTGATCACAAGAAAAGCAGGGCTAGTTCACAAGGAATACGCACAACAAAGAATACTAGGCATAATAAGGACAGCTCAACAAGGAAGAAAAAATAGCGTATAAGAGTCGCACCCAAATGCACGGTTCAACAACAAGAAAACTCACATGAATCTGCTAACTCCATATAAGGGCAAGTCAACTAAGGTATAGAATATCTAAACTTCTTTTAAGGTTGAGCAGTTACGAGGATATTCAACAAGTTCACTTAAGGAAAAGCAGTAGGAAAATAATCATAACTTCAATTAAAACCAAAAACAATTATAGGATGAGATGAAGATAATTACAATTGAGATAAGCAGTTAAGAGGACCTAGCATGACAGTAAGAGGGGTAAATTCTTCAGTAAGTCAATTAGCGGTCAAATAGGCAAGAGGAGTAAATCCAAAAGTAAGGAATCCTAAATTTAGGCAAGTAAAGATGAAACTAGAAATTTGGAAACTCAATCATCCCAAGAACAATTCATACTCAGCGAATATAAGGACCTAAGATTCCTAAAGGGCCAATTTTTTCCACAAATAAGTGTGAGCACGCACTCGTCACCTCGCGTACACGGACTACAATCAACATAGAAGACTCGAATCCTAAGAGGAAATTCCCTCATACAAGGTTAGGCAAGATACTTACCTCAAAGACGACAACCCGGTACTCTAAAATGGACTTCTCGGGCAAAAAGACCTCCGGACAGCTCAAAATCAACTAAAACAACTTCAAAATACACATAAAACTTGTAAGGAACTATTCTGGATAATAAATTCTACATCTTTAACAAATTCTTAAAATAGGTCCAAAAGTCGACCCCCGAGCCCGCACCTCGGAACCCGACAATTTTTTCAAAATCCGATTACTCATTCTAATACGAGTTCAACCATACAAAATTTATCAAATTCCGATACCATTTGGTCCCTCAAATCACGATTTTTCATTTTAGAAATTTTTCTTCAAAACCAACATTTTCCTCAACTCAAAACACAAATTAAATGATAAAAACAAAGACTAATTCATGGAATATATTTAATTCTAGTTTAAGAACACTACCCAATCGAATTTCGCAAAAAACCCATCAAAAATCGCCAAGAACCGAGCTCTAGAAGTCAAAATGTGATAAAAATGGCTCAACCCTCGAATTTTGAATATAATCTGTCTGCCCAGATATTTAATGAATCGCGATCACGGAAGGTGAGATGCGATCGCAAAGAAGGGATTGTCTACTGCCTAGAAATTCACTATGCGATCACGTGGGATAATACGTGAACGCGAAGAAGAAACTATGGCAGGTCAACTTTACTCTACTTGATCACAACTGGGTCTACGCGATCGCGGAAGGGAAACATCAGACACCAGAACATGAATGCAAGAATAGAGAAAAATGACCTGAAGCCCATCCGAAACACACCCGAGGCCCCCAGGACCCCGTCTAATCACACAAACAAGTCATATAACCTAACACGGACTCGCTCGAGGTCTCACATCACATAAAACAATGCCTAAACGACGAATCAAACCAAGAACCAAACTTATAAATTTTCAAATCTTCAAATATCAAAACTCGTGTCGAAACCTATCAATTCAACCCGGAATGACGCCAAATTTTGCAGACAAGTCATAAATGACACAACGAACCTACAGCCACTCTTTTAATTCCATTCCGAACCCGATATCAAAATTTCACCTATCGGCCGAAATCGCTGAAATCCTAACTTTCGCCGAATAACCTCAAATTACTCTACGGACCTCCAAAACCAATTCCGGACACACGCCTAAGTCCAAAATCATCATACGAAGCTGTTGGCATCACCCAAAACTCATTCCGAGGCCGTTTACTCAAAAGTCAAACCTCCGGTAAACTTCCATCAGTTAAGCTTCAAAAATTGAAATTTTCCTTCCAATTCGACTCCGGATTATCCGGTAACTGAATCCAACCATGCACGCAGGTTGATATACAAAATGTGAAGCTTTTCAAGACCTTACGCCACCGAACGGAGCTTGAATTCCCAAAAGGATCGGTCAGTCATTAAAGTATAAGAGAAGGACGGATATCAGGATCCGGTTGGGGTTAGAGTGACCAAAAATGGTGGATGGATTATTTGTGTTAGTTGACATTTCCGAAGGATATTGCAAATATGCTAATAGATCTCCTTGTGAAACACCCAGATGGTGCACTCTAAAATAGTACATCTGGATATGAGTACTACAAAGATAGGCACTGGAAGCCTTGAAGGGATAAATATTACCTTAGTGTGGCTCCCATCTGTAGTAGAGAAAGAATGTTAGGCAACCCGAAGAACCAATGGATGGAGCAAGGGGAACTAAAAGCAAAAGAATGTCTTGTTCGAGTTTTCAGAATAAAGTGATAGACATAAATGTTAGCGAGAAATAAGAAGAAAGTTAATGAAGCATTATGAGTAAGATATGATACATGGATGACAACGGCGGATCAAAAAGATGACAGTATTACAGAGTCTATAGTCAAGTGAATGAAAAGATGAGAGTTGACAGGCCTTGAGACAACAAAAGAGTATAGGCCACAAATTCATATCCTTTTCGAGAAATAAGTTTGTGACTCTAATGTGGTTAACAGAAGGAAAGCTAGACCCCAGCGTAATAGAAATCAGTATGGACTGGTGAACAAGATAAACTAAACATGAATTAGGAACTGAGTAATTTGATAATAGTTGGCATCATGAGAATTTCAGACTGTCTATATGGACAACAGAAAAAGATTCATGAGAAATTCATAGAATGGTCATTCAGGAAGACTCTTCCCTAAAGCAAGCAATGTGAGCAAAGTTAAGATTAAGGGAGTGTATGTGCCAGTTACACTAAGTGTCACCCTCGTGAGTAAGGAATTTTGTTTTCCTTGGTGCAGAAGGATTACCTCAAGGCGAGTAAGGGCCATCGATGAGGTGAAAATATGCCAAAGATGAGGAGGTAAAACATCTATAGGTAGATCGTCGTAGCGCTAAATCTTAGTACTCCCCAAAAGGGGGGAATATGGAGTGGTGTGGCATTAAGTCAGAATTCAGTGGTTCTAGTAAATATGGAATGGTAAAAGAAGAATGCGATAAAAAATGAGAAAGGGATGAGATTGCATTTATTCAAATCCTATAGATATGCTACGATTCCATAACATTATGCAAACACGACATCAGGGAGAGGAAGTAAGGGTTCCTGCCCGAGATGTTATTGATAAATAAGGAGCCAGTGTGAGACGTAAGTTAAGACAAAGGAAATAACCTAAGAAAAAAAGATAACGCAGAAATAGATATGATAATGGACCAACGGGCAGTTAATAGTTGATTCAGGAAAAATCTAGTTATGGGTAGACAAGAGGTTATAGATGAATCAACAGATCATGTAAGATAAACGCAGTGAACCCCAACATAGGGAATTCAGTCTCACAGTTATGACATTGTAATCCTTGAGAAATATTCAGATAGGAGTTGGGGTAGATAAAACTAATGTATGAGTATTACGGAAGTAAAAGAGAATGTCACTGGAAAGATAGTCAAAATATCAGTTCAGAAGCAACCCTACAAGAATAAGGGCATGGAGATAAGTAACTACAAATAATTATAGGCGAGGAAGGACATCAAAAGTTCCGTCGAGTATACGATGTAATAAGCTTGCAGCTTTATAAGATTCAGAGGGTCATCCTTAGTTGCTACAATGAAAGACTAATTGAGGAAATAAGGAAGGAGGCTTCAACCTAAGCACAGTGACCTAAGGAGGAAATGGTCGTGTAACAACAGTCTCATTATAAAGTTGATGCACTCCAAAAGAAAGTGGCATCTACCGTGGCTAATGAACAGGAAGTAAAATTAAAAGTAATATTCGAGATCATATGAGTTACACGAAACTTCTGGTATGCGTGGGAACTAAGATAAGCCAAGTATTCATGCAACAAGTGATAAAACGACCAAGAAAAGCAATTTCTTGCAATTAAAGAAAGTTGAAAAGCAACGAATGGAATTACTCGATCAATGATACAGAGATAATTACATTATGAATGCACCTAAGATTTCAGAGTATTATCCATGCAGCATATATGTTAACAATCATACAGTCGTAAAAGACTACAATATAAGTTAAAAGAAAAAGATTAAGTCCATGTCATATACGAAGGATTGAATTTTTAAAATATTGTATCATGGATATTCCATAGCGTCCATGAAAGGCTAAAGTAATAGTTAATACTAGAAGCCGCAGATCGGGAGATAGCTTAAGCCTACATAAAGGTCGATCAGAAAGAAGTGGAAACTAAAGAGTTACATCAACTAAGAAAATTAGGAGTCTGATTATTGGACCCAGAAAGTTATAGACATCATGATTGAGAATATTGTAGAATCACTCTTAATATCAGAGGTACAAAGGAGATAGTACAGTAGCCATATTCTATAACGGCTCTACAGAAAGCTAGTTAGAAGAGTACCAGCCTCATAAAAAGTCAGTATGAAGCTCCCACCGGATTGTGTATGCGCCAGAAGTGCAAGTATAATAGAGCTTCAAGTTGTGGATGTGAATCATACTTATATGAAAGGGAGGTCATGAAAGAGAGAAAAGATGTGATGCGAGATTTTAAGGTGAGTAAGGTTAAGGTAAACAATGTACTAGATACTCATGTGTAGAAGGTTGTGAATAATCTACACTTTGGATAAAGATCTAGAAGCATTGGGATTCAATATCCAGGAATGATAGTGGCGTCGTCAGTAGCATGCCTTCCAGCCTATGGTTTCTAGGTACTGAGAGATCTGGTCAAGAGAATAAAGAAGAGTTAGAGACGATGTAATGTCTCGCTTGATATTCTAGAATAACATAAGGAAATCTATGGTGCAAGAAAGTTGGAGGAAGGTTGCGAGCAGTATAAATAGATATGTATAGGTTGAAAGCTAAAGTATAGTAAAGCGACAAGGTTTTAGGAAGACAAGAGTAAGGATAAGGAAAGGCAAGTGAGAAGATGACGAGAATAGATAAGTCCTCGGGATTAAGCCCATGAAAACAAGAGAGTTGATGGTTTCTCTAAGTTATAGAAAGCTCAGTATAGCATGAATGAACTCAAAGGAGTCTACGACTAGTAGCATTTAGAAGAGATGGAATGCTGCCCTGGTAGTAGAATGAGGGCGTAATCATAATAGATAAAGGATGACGTTTGGTCCTTCGATTGAGTAATGAGTGGAAGAAAAAAAAAGGGATTCATGAATTGTACAGGATTAAAATGCCGACATAAGGTAAATCGCATTGGGATGCTATGAAATACGGTTATGAAAGCATGGTATCGCCCCAGGTGGATCAATCTAATCATTTCAGATGTTCCCCGATGAGATGTGAGCCCTGGTGATTACGTAAGAGGTTTCAAGTTATCAGTGGTAGACTGTAGATCAATATTGAGGTGAATCAATAATGGATGGATAAAAGTTACAAAGTATGAGATGATATTAGGCCATCATTCTTAAGATGAACAGTAATGAAGAAGCGTTGAAGGACTTAGATTTATACATACATGATAAGCAGCAAGAGAGTAACCTGTAGTTTGGTAGCAAACCTCAGTACCGATAAATCGAAGTAAGAGTTATGGTATTGTATGTCCTAGCTAGATGCAGTAAATTCATACGGATGGATAAACGGATCTATGAAATAAGGTATAGAAATATTCGTAAGTTCGACAAAGTATCGAGCGAAGAACTTCAGTATATCTATAGATGCCCAGAGGGACATCTTGTCAAGCTCTATATATGTTTACAAAGTGAGGCCTAGATATTAGCTAAAAGCTGGGGGGAAGGAGAGAAGAGTCGCATAGGCAAATTTATAAGGTCAGAGTCATACAGGCTGCATGATAGAAGGTAGCAACAGTTACGAGATTGGAAGGACTCCGACCACAATTGTGGTGTGAGAAAGAGGCCTAAAGGGGGGAATGCCTTGGCCTTTGGATTTATTCACAGAAAAGTTGCCTAAATTGAAAGGTCAGTATTAAAGCCATTCGTAAGAGCTATTTGGTTATGAGACAAATAAGCACATCAGTCAACATTCGAGGATGAATGTTCAAAAGAGGGGAATAATGTTACACCTCATGTTTTCGTACGTGGAAGTACGCCATAAATAAATTGATATAAGCTCGAAAATGAGATGTAACATCCCACATTTTCGGACGTTAAATTTTTATCGTAAGTTAATCGCGCAAGCTCGGGAATGAGATTTTCTTTAGGTTACAAATATTATGCTATTTCAAACAAGTGATAAGTAAATTCGTAAAGGTGAGAGGGTAAGTGAATAGAAAAAAATGAGTTTCGTCGAAGTTTGACAATTTGGGATAAAATACGGTCTGAGCTATAATACCCGGTATTTATGAACTAATATCATAAAAGATACCACATGACCATGGTAGTAAGATATATAAAGTGTGTTAAAAGTGAATAGTATTTTAAGTAATTTAAGATAATTATTAATTACGTAAATAATTGGGTAATTATAGATTTTAGTGGGATATTAACTTAAATCTTTGGATAAGTTTAATGTCCCGCAGTAAATTAGGTGTGGATTAAAGTCCAAGTGAGTGACTCCTACACTATGGAGCAAGGTGGCACAATTAAAAAGAATTATCGCCAAGTCATCACCCACTTTTATAAAGACAATTAAAGAAGATGTCTTGCTAAAGCTATCATTTTAGAGCATACGGATTGTGCATATTCTCATTCATCACATACTTATCCAACCCCTATATCAAGGAAAATTCAAACTTCATGTTCATAGAAATTTAAGAAAACACAACGTAGCATTTCAAAAGGGACTAAATCTTGAGACAACAAATGAAAAATATCAATAAGACTTCGTATGAATCCTTACAATGCTTAGCAACGTGAGAATTTATAATTCTAAGGAAGTACAATGCAATCTTTCTCAAGAATATTATACGGATTTTTCTTTTCTTTGATCCGCGATTACATGTTTTATCGCAATTGATGTATGTTAGAGGGATTGTCAAAGAATCGACTCAGGTATGTTAAGGCTATCCCTTCTTTCTGTTTGGCATGATCCATACGATACAAAAAAAACGAGCAAGTGCACAACTTTCATAAATGACTCTATTGATAGAAATGCTAGAGATGTTTATGTTCTTGATTCTCCATGTGTCCTATTATTCTATTATTTTGTTCATGGGTCTCAGAAAATACATAAGTTGATAAAGTTTATTTCATGGTATTAATGAAAGACATAATGGTCTTATGACATTCCGAAAGATTTTATTGACGTACTTCTGATGCATTGCATTCATTTATACATGTACATTGACCCATGACCAGATGGAATTATATACACGTATATATGTATATATATGTATATGGGATATGGGAAAAGGTTACGGCGTTATAAATGCACCACCACCTGATCAGCTGGTATACGTTGATAATTTGCCCACATTGGCCAAGATGATATGATGGGATTCCCTCAGAGGCTTGATGATGTTATGAACGAATATACCCATGCATGGTATGACATTTATACACATATTCATGACATTATAAGTATTAAATGATTCACAGAGCTATTCAAACTTACATGTCGAGTCTTTTACTCCATATTTCTCTCATGTCTATTATTTACTGAATTTCATTCCTTACATACTTGGTATATTATTTGTACTGACGTTCCTTTTGCCTGGGGACGCTGTGTTTCATGCCCGTAGGTCCCGTTAGACAGGTCGAGAGTCTTCCAAGTAGGTTAGCTCAGCGGAAGATGTTGGTGCGCTTCATTTGCTCCGGAGTTTCCTATTCAGTCAGTATGATGTGGATATGTATTAGCTAGTATGGCGAGGCTTTGTCCCTACCATTATGAAAATTATGTACTCTTAGAGGCTTGTAGACATATGTTATGTACGTAAAATATTATATGGCCTTGTCGGTCTATGTTTAGTGCACGAGTGATCATTTTGGTCTTATAGGCCAGTATGTCATATGTATAAGTTTGTATTCCCTCATACTTTACTTCAGTTCATTTTTCTATGATAGAATGATACGAAAGATACGCTACGTTGGTACTCGATTGAGTAAGGTACCGGGTGCCCGTCGCGGACCATCGGTTTGAGTCGTGACAATTTTGCTCCGTGAGAATTATAAAACTAATATAAAAATAACCTAGAGATAAAATTATATATAAGTGATAATAATGATTTAATTAAAAATCATTATAACAGCACAATACAAAACCTAATAAGAAAGTTTTATGTCAAGAATGTATTAAAATTGAGATAATATTATAAATATATACAACAAGCTTCATCAACTATTCCTACAAAAGATAGTTACTCCATTATAAAGTAAGAGTAACTAATTTAGAAATAAAGTGTAGTTATGAAGAAATATTATTCTTCTTAAAATGACAATTACTAAGACTTGGAAATATTAAAAGCAAAAGAGAGAAAGAGACAAGAATAGTTCTTTCTCTTTGCGAAAAAGACTCGATGCTAGGGGTAAGCGTTCAGTACATCGGTACGGTATTTATGAATTATAGTTTGGTACTTTGCTATATCAATTATGCATACCAAATATCGTACCAAAGTAGTTCGTTACGGTTTGATATTTTCTTATTTGGTTCGGTACGATTCAGTACGGTTTCAGTTTCGGCTTCTTTCACAGTACATCTCTGAAGATCAACCAAATAAAGAATGTACAACAAATAAAGAAAATTGTGGAAACATGAGAACTCAATGTTTTATGTGTTTTGGATAGAAGTAGAAAGGATTCTTATAGCAGTAGATGAGAGAAAATATGCATTCATGGTTGAGAATCCGCCGCTAGTTCTTAAACATGTAGAAGTCGAGCCAGATCTAGGCTCTATTGTAGACTAATTCAAAATAGTAAAATAACTTGGACAAATCTATAAAAAAACATTGCAGCAAGTCCCAAGTAAAGACATAAAACTGGATTCTAACGAGCACCCTTGAGACCCTTGAACTAGAATTTGACTTTGAAACCCACATTTTACAATAATCACCACATACATCAAAATTCAGAGGCAAGATAAAAGTCTTGAGGGTTTTTTGATATTCTTGCCTGCCTCTAAGCGACTAAGCCTAAGGGCATGAGATTAGGGAATTAGGGGTTTTGGATTTTTGGGGTGTGGGCTTAAGGTTATTGAGCTAAAAAATAAAATAAAGTTGGGCTTGGACTAAACTATTTCGGTATACCAAAATATCAAAATATCAAAAGTTCAATACCGTATACCGTACCGAACTGTTGAAATACCTTTATTTTTGTACCAAAATAAATCGAAATACCAAAAAACCGAAACAGAAATACCAATAAAATTCAATTCGGTTCGGTTCGGTTCGGTTCGGTTCGGTTTGGTTCGGTTCGGTTCGGTTCGGTTCGAAATTCGATTTTTCGGATTTTATGTCCACCCCTACTCGATACCGGCAAAAGTGAGTTGACATTGCAACTTTTTTAAGTTTTGGTGTGGTGACTTCAAAATTTGGTTTTGTGACTTTAAGGCCCTGTTTGTTTATAAAAAAAATTCCTTTTTAACAAAAATGCGTTTGTCCATAAAATTTTGCAACTTTTTGAAACTTTTAGAAAATGAGTTTTTCAAAAATCAAAAATGGTTTTGACAACTTTTTCAAAATCTTTTTTCCCCACTCAGAAAACTGCAATATTTTTTCAAATGAAATGCATATCTAAACTTAATTTCAAAATACAATTTTTCAATTTAACTCCAAATATTACTTTTTATCAAAAATTACAATTTTTATATCCAAACGCTTCCTTAGGTTGCATACACTCTTCAAGAGGAAGACTCTGGAGAACAAAGCAAATGTTGAAAAGGAAAAAGGAAAACTCTGGAAGTGGAGGTACTGAATTTGTGTTGGAAAAATATATTGGTGCAGGACAAGATCCATTGTCTGATGATTCTGATGACTTTAAAATCTTAGATTGATGGAAAATTATAGCGCATCGATTTCCTATTCTATCTAAGCTAGCTTGTGATGTATTAGCCATTCCAATTTTAAGTGTTGCATCGGAATGTGCATTTAGCACCGGTTTCCGCATTCTTGAATCATTTAGGAGTTCATTGACTCCTCGG
Organism: Nicotiana paniculata; assembly: GCA_005239505.1. NCBI lineage: Eukaryota > Viridiplantae > Streptophyta > Magnoliopsida > Solanales > Solanaceae > Nicotiana > Nicotiana paniculata. Next base: position 1,020 of record MDKI01138141.1, on the reverse strand, counting down.
TTGGTGCAAAGTCTTATTTGTGTTCAACAATGGTTTAGATGTGAGGATACTCCTATTAATGTTGAAGAAGATTTGAAGTTTCTTGAGCAAATTGAACTTGGTAAGGTTTTGCGTTTTATGAGTGTTTTAGTGAAAATTAGTTTACTTTGTAAGTTTAAATGACACACTTTATCAAACTATGTTTAGATATGGCAAAGAGCGGAAGAGATACTTGCATTGTTGAAAGAGATACTAACATTGTTGATCCATAGTTTGAACAAGTGGTAAGTTTAAAGATTTGCTTGTTTTATGATATCATTTTATTATTTATAATTAAAAATATTTTATTTAACTTATGATCTTTTCTTATTTTATAGGTTCAACTATGCCTCGTGGTCCTAAAGTTAGATCGCCTATTTTGGAATATTTTGAGCTAGTTGATGAAAATGTAGAAGACGTAAAGTAAAGTGCATTCATTGTGGTCGAGTTTATAATTGTCATCCGAAGTATTATAGCACTTTTGGCTTAGTGAAGCATATTAAAAAGTGTCTCATGCCTCATCCAGTAATTCGTATTTAAGACTTTAAATATCCTTTTCTAGACTTACTTTGTAGCTTGTGGGAAGCGACTAATTTGCCACTGTTTTATTGTTTGATGACGATATTTCTAGACTTGTTTTAGTTATCTCTTGAATTCTACAGGATCTTATATTGAACTTAAATAGTGTGTTTCCCTTATGTGCCTGCGTTTCTACTTATATGTGATTAGCGTCTTTCAGTATAACATTAGTTGATGCTATTTTGGCCGAATTACAGTTCAGGAGAAATCTATTATGTTGTCTCTTCTTCCGGCGAGCTTCTTGGCGATAAATCAAAGTCTTGTTTGTGTTCAAGATTGGTTTAGATGTGAGGATACTCCTATTAATGTTGAAGAAGATTTGAAGTTTCTTGAGCAAATTGAACTTGGTAAGGTTTTGCATTTTATGAGTGTTTTAGTGAAAATTAGTTTACTTTGTAAGTTTAAATGACACACTTTATCAAA
>ML363178.1:0-40030 GCA_005239505.1 Nicotiana paniculata | reverse complement strand
GTTTAGCCGGTCAATACACAAACTGAGACAAATAAATGCATGCGTAGCAAGTAAGATGCATCAGCGTAGTCTTTCATATCAGGTACACCTGTCCTAGACGGACCCAACCCCTGTGTTGAGTCCCCTAAGTCAAATGCACATGATGCAAATAAGCGTTCCTACTAGGGATACGGCATGAGGTTTTGTTATTCTAGGCTTAAACCTGGGGTTTTGTTCTAGACCAGGCTTACCCAAACGAACAGCTCGAGCCGAGGTCGGGGCAGCGTACCGGGAATATAGAAGCTTCACCGGCTTTGCAACTTATCCGTACCTCGTTTTAAAATTTGGATACGACTCTAACAGAAAAGAAGTCACATGAAGTGCACACTTCCTAGATGATTTAGAAGACTCAGAGAGAAGAGGGTTTCGGCACAATGGCACAATTTATATACAGTTCAGATAATATCAAAGCGGTTAAAAAGCAGCATTTAGCACATTAGATTCAAACATATAAAATCAGATAATAAAGCCAAATATAACATCTATTCTAAGCTCGAATTCTGAACCCTGACTCTGGGTTCTCTTATCCTCAGCAGAGTCGCCATAGCTGTCACACCTCCTTTTTACCACCCCGGATTAATGAAGGGTAATAAGGGAGTTTTTCCACTTTAAGTGAAATTATTCGGATTTGGGATTTATTTATTTTTTTTAGAGTCGCCACCCGAATTTTTGACGATTCTCCGGGACACCGTGTTATTTAAAAATCCCAAACCGTGGAAATTTTGACTCTGTTTTAATTTGTCTGCGACCAGAAATCCGAGTAAGGAATTCTGTTAACCCGGGAGAAGGTGTTAGGCATTCCCGAGTTCCGTGGTTCTAGCACGGTCGCTTAACTATTAATATTTGGCCTAATTATCTGATTATTTACATGTTTTAAACCTATTGTGCTTTTTAGCCTTTTTTCATTTTTTGGCCGCTTTTATGGATTTATCTTGAAACAAGTCACGATGGCGTGCACTTGTTTGTTTTTGGACATATTATAACTGCGTCACATCAAATGCACCCGCAAATACAACATGTGATTTTTATTAAAATTTGAAGTTGAAGACGGGGACATGAGTTGTCGCACCCGAGTGTAGATTACGTAGTCAAGACTATGGTCATGATAGTTTAAAGTGCCTATTTGAGGCGATGTTTGATTATTNTTTATGGATTTATCTTGGACAAGTTACGATGACGTACACTTGTTGTTTTTGAACACATGGAAATCATGTCATATGAGATGCACCCGTGGTTGCTATATGCGTTTTATTAGTTGTTTGGAGTGAGGGTCGGGGGCATGAGTTGCCACTCCCGAGTGTAGTTTATGGTAATTTGAGATAATAGTTGATTCTTTTCCAAATTTCAACCTAAAGATGTATTTTTCAACCTAAAGGACATGTGAAAGATTGTTTAAGCTTAAATTCTAAAGGACACAAATCTTGGGCTATGGCCGTATTTAGCCCAAGTTATTAGTTAACTCTTTTGGCCAATCCCAATTGTGGCTAATTTATAGGGAGGTCACTAGTTTTAGGAAGTCCAACCAAGTCCTAATAATCTTTACTTTTCATTTTGATGAATAAATAGGAAATATGGTAATCAAAATACATGTTCATTCATACATGCGCTTATGAGCATAACACAACAGAATTTCTTTTTTTTAGGCGGCCTTAACATAAATCTAAAATACTCATATATAAATATATATAAATGGATTGGCAAGGCAAAATCATGCTACTTTCAGAACTTTTCTGATTTCTAGCAAAAAGATCGAACCACATGCAGTCTTATTAATTTTGAGACAATGATCTTATCAATTTAAAACAAACTGATCTCATGTTTCTAAAGGCTTAAAATTTACACATGTATACATTGATTTTTCGCAGATTTATAAGACACAAAATAGACTAAAGATAATCTACTGACTTTATTTATGTCGAAACTCTAACTGAACTTTGAGACAACCATTTTTTTTATATCCAGCGAAGTGTTTTTTTACAGATTTCACATACGTTCTTTGCCTAATGTCATTTTCAGAATAGATAGAATGTAAATTCGAATTTTAGGAAAACATGAATAAAACTGAAATTAAGTGTACAGTCCAGTCCTTATTACAACTAAAAGTATATATAGAAAAGTTGTAATTACGCTATTACATTATTCTTAATTAAATACACAAATTCTGATAATAAGAAGAAAATAAAAAGAACAATATTAGTTGTTGCTCCTGTCAAAGCCAGCAACTTTCATGCTTTTCGGATCTGTATTCTTCGGCTTTTAGTCCCAACTAGACCATACAGAACTCATTTGCGTTGTAAGAGGCTGAATCTGATCATTACAGGGATCGGATCCAATCCTTTACATGCTTATCCCCATAATATAAGATACAAGTTGTCCAAACCAACATAAACATCTTATGGGGTGCATCTGACCATTAAGGGGGTCAAATTCACTACCCTTTAATGTTATCTAATGGCTCTATTACGACTTCATGGATATGGAATTAATCCCAAAATCCTTTTTGAGAGATAAATCTACAGTTATAATCACACCTAGATGAACAGTCAGCTTTTATCCAGTAATTACAAATGCAGTAGAAGGAACAGCCATATGTTTTATACATTTTTTCTTAGGTTGCATCTGACTATAAAGGAGAGTCTGATTCAAACTTTCAGACGCAATCTTGTTTGCCTTTTTTAACAACCATATTACTGCTTCAAACAGTACTCCTTTGGACATTTTGACTATTCTTGGCTTTTTAGAGACTGAATCAGACCATATAAGGGTTCAAATTCTTTACTCTATAGCCCTTTTAACTACATGTTATATACCCTTTAGAGGGTTAATTTCATCCATCTATCCTACTATTTTATGCACTAATATGGGGTGAATTTGACCATTGGAAGGTCAAATTCATCTACCCTAACGCTGATACTAAACTACCTAGAGATTTTCTTATTGAATCTCTCTATTGATCAAAGAGACTCAATTGAAAAGCATATTTTTCTGCACTCTTATAGAGAGAGCCTGACCATAGAGAAGGTCAGATTCTACACCTCAGTACAACCTTATTTTTAATATAGATCTATGAGTATCTGCCATGTTTATATACATTTGGCCAGAAATAACTGAATGTTTCAGCAAAGAGTTAGCAACAACACCAACAATATTCATCACATTCAAACAGGTTCATTAATGTACTAATAAATATCTATATAGTCACATGTAGATAAAGCAAGAGAGATAACCTTATTTCATCAATGACCAACTTATTTAAACAGAAAGAAGAAGAAGAAGATTCTAATTCAAGAAATTTCATTAAGAAAGGATGAGTTAAATACATACCTTTTAAGAGAGAAACAAACAAAGAGACATGACCAAATAAAGGTCAAGTATGAACAACAAGAAGGAAGAGAGATCAGCAAGTAGCAAACAGAAAAGACCCCCAAGAAAACCAACCAGTCCAAAACAAGAATAACCCAGGAATCTTGAGTGTGGATATTTTAAGTAAGAACTTCCAGAAAACCAAATTCAGCCAAAAGGGAAGATAGCAGCTCAACTAGGCCCTCTACTTATGATACTTGTTTTTTATCCAAAGGGAATCAGATTCAAAACCTTTTAAGTAAGACAGTATTTCTGAAAAAATGTGGGAAGGATTCTGTATCCCAGCAGCTAAAAAATGTGAAAATTCTAACTCCCAGTGTCAAAAAAATTCCCCTCCATTCACCTCTAAAAAGAGGGTCTAAAAGAATGGGATATTCTTTGAATATTCCCTATCAAATACTGAAAAATAGTACCAAAACAGTACATAGGGCAGCTATCAACCCTATCTTTGGGACAGCTGCCCCTATTCTACAACATTCTTACCTATTAAAAGACCCTATTACCCTTAAAATTCTGATTTCCTAAATCTACATTACCCATTGTACCCCTTGGAGTCCCTGAATTTACCATTGGGTAATCAAGGTTAAGCTCACTTTGGGCTATTATTTAACTCTAGTTAACTAACACTAGTTAGGTTCACTAGTTAACTAAGCATTTTGGTTAGTTAACCGCAACTATGTTCTTTAGTTAACTATTAGTTGTTCTTGACTAAGGTTGAGTTAATTAATTAAAGATTAATTGATTAAATGCCTAGAGTTAGTTTCATACTACTTACTTATGTTTAAATCAACTAATTGAAGTAAACCAATCAGTTTTGACTTCTTAAATTAAGTTAACTGTTTTAGTTTAATTAAGTCAAACTCACTTACCTAAAATCAGGAAACTCAACTAATTATCAAGCCTAGGTTAAATAATTTGTTCTAGTTAATTAATCTTAAATTAATTACCTTAGGCAAATTTTAGGACTTAGTTAGTCAATAAAAAATGGTTAGTTTATTAGATTGCTTCTTGATCTTAGTTAATTATATTAGTAACTAAACTCTCCATGAAGTTAGGAGCCTAATTAACTAATAAAATGATCTAGGTGAATGATTAATCTTCACATTATACTAAGGTTAGGGTGAGTAATCAAATAGGGATGGACAGTAGCATTTAGAGAGGAGATAAACGACAGTAAAGGTATTCTGGAGTACTTAAGCATGAACCAATAAAGTTAATTATTAATTTCAAATAAGTAGAACCTTTAGTAAATCAATGGTGATTAACAGGAAAACCTAAATGACTAAACATGGTTGCAAAAACAGACTGGAATGCGCATAGCATATTAAACACTAAATTAATCAAATCGAAGGTAATGCAAATCCAAACAGAACAGTCATACACAATGACGAAAACTAATTACTTAATTGACGAGAATAAAATCAAGACATGACTGTCACGAAGCACATTTAAGAGTTTAAACTAACAGGTGGAAGAAAGCGACGAAAGAAAACAAAAGATCTAAACAGTGATACAGCAAAAATAATTAAACGATAACATATTCATGCTAATAGCACAAAGACAATTAAAAGGGGAAGAGGGGATACCCGTAAAAGGGGTTTATTGGCCGGGAAAGAGAAAGGAGGTCGTTGGACCTTACCGGATCCAGTGGGGTTTGAAAATGAATCAAACCTTCATGAATCGATTGCTCTAGTTAAGAGCAATCGACCCATGAAGGTCTGAACCATTGATTATTCTCGAATCAGCCGGGGAGTAGTTTTTGAGGTTTTTAGATTTCTTAGATCTGAAACTGGTGCAAATCGACTGGGTTTTTAGGGAAACCAGCAATGGGAGATGGTAGAGGGGATGATGGGGATTGTCCGGTGAGAAGTTGGGGTTGATTGGAGGTTGTCCACCACCGGTAGGCGATTTCCGGTGGGCGGAACAAGGTAGGAACCCTAGGCGGCTAGGGTTTTTAGAGAGAAGAGAGAGAGAGACGGACGAAAGGGAAGGGGGGGGGGATTAGACTTCTAAGTGAATGGGGGGGTAGGGTTTAGTTTGGACATTTATATAGTTTGGGGGTGAGTTCTTGGCCGTCCGATCAATTTCGATCAATGGCCAGGATTCAATTGTTTAAACAAAATGGGGTCGTTTGGAAGGGTGCTGGGGTAGGCCGGGTAAAAACTACATTATGTTAAATACTCGTCATTTGTCTATTATTTAATTAATTATAAATAATAACTTCAAAATTCCTTGATAATAGTAATGCAAATTTTAATAATTTTGAAAGATGAATTATGGATATGCAAAAATGCAAGTAATTCACAATTAGTTACTGAAAAATCAACAAAATTCATGAAATCAATTGATTTATTGAGATTTTTATAGGACGATACGGCGAGTAAAAATCACATGCTCACAATCAAAATACAAAAATAACATCAAAACTATGAATCGCAACGAATTCAAGCTTTATAAGATTAAAACTTTTAATTTTTCAAAACTAACGGAAAACGTGCCTACGCACCTCAGAATAACTTCGAATTTTGCACACAAGTCATAAATATTATTACGAAGCTTCTTGAACTCTCGAAATCCAAATCGGGACCTGGTATCCACACAAATTCAATTATGGCCAAATTTCTGAATTAAAAGCTTTTAAAAGTTAACAATTTTTCGGAAAATTACGCCACATCACTTTGGGACCTCCAATTTAAAATCTGGGCATATGCCCGAGTCCAAAATCACCATATGAAGCTAACGGAACCATCAAAAATCTGTTCTGGGGTCAAATACTCAAAATTCAAACTTGGTCAACTTTTTCAACTTAAAGCTTCCTAGTTGAGAATCATTCTTCCAAATCAATTCCGAATCATTTGAAAAACCAAAACCGATGCTTCACACCGGTCATAATACATCATACAAAGCTACCTGGGACTTTACATACATGAATGGAGTGCAAATTCTCAAAACGATTGGTCGAGTCGTTACATTCTCCCCCGCTTAAACATTTGTTCGTCCTCGAACGTGCCAAGAGTCATTCCAAGGCCATCAAATCTTCGCGTAACCTTACCATGCGCATACTCGGGGATGATCCCTCATCACCCTAATCCATATAATCCTGACGACACAACATAACTGAAGATCTTCAATTCAACCTTACCCATAAAACTTGGAACCCAATTTCCAACATCCGGAATTCTTTAGAATACCTGAATCTCGAATCTGCACATTGTATATGTCTGAAAAAGATGTATCAATTCATATCCATAATCCAAGATGTAATCACATGATATACCACATAACTCAGATACTCAAATCAATAACTTTTGACCACGGTAGCTGCTCAAAGCACACCCGGCACCGGTAACAAACCTCATATCAAACAAAACCTCACTCTAAAACCTTCATACACTGCCGATGATGAAATAAACACGCAGAAACTCATAACCACTCATCAGATCAAGAAGTCACGGAGCCCCCTCTCGTCCGACAAGAACTAAAGCCAAATCCTAAGCCGACTTCCGATATTATTCCTCCATACATACAGTAATCAAATCCGATGGTACTCATTCTAGGTCCAATGACCTCATCTCATAAAAATAACCATTATAGCGACATGCCACACCATTAAAACCACAAACCGTGCAATCCGTGCACCAATAAGCAACAATTCAAATGCACCCAAAAATGGAAAATGCCTCAAATTAGAGAACCGTCCCGCAAGCTCAACAAGTACCACTGCAACGCAATGCTAAGAACCCATCACACACAGTAGAACCAAAACACACGAATCTATTACAAACTATCATATCCCATCATAACCCAGCTTCAATACGTGACCCATCCAAACATCGATCCATATGAAATACCTCGAGCCCCAATGCTCAAAATCAACAAATATAGGCAATTTCAACTCCAAGTACACAAGTGCATGACCATAACCATGGAGAAGAAAACAACACAATATAGCACAACCTGGAAAGACCATAACCAAGGCGTAATCAACCATTCCACACCCCAATCACCATCTCGCTCAAATTCTGCTATAAGACCCAAGAAGAACTGCACCATGTGTGCATATAACCAACGAATCACAACCCCTCGTAGCATGAAAGAGTAACACATAGAACATATCATATACGAGTAAAATCAATTCTAACGGAATGGCACATCCCTTAGCAATAGCATTACAGAGTCAACAAATCTGACCCGGTGTAAAATACACATCCTCATTGGGCTTACTAATGGGCCCAAAATCAACTTTAGTCATCCACAAATAGTTAAGTAACCCTCCAAAAGTCCACAATGACCTAACCACAACACATAATATCATCTAGCTGGATTTGGCAACATTTTCACAATCCACAACCACGAAACAATCTACTTATTAGAACTCCCTAGTCTCCAAATCCATAGAACACACGAATCACCATATCTGATCCCAACTCCACTGCCCAAATGTCTAACACATCTCTCATACGCGTTCATCCCACGAGGAATGCTTCTATAATTCTTCTGTGCCATATAGAAAAATCTGAATATCAGCAGTCGATTAACCAGGCGAGTACCACAATACCGATGAAGCATCCGTAAGTCAAAACATAATACATCTTCTGAAATACGCATCCTCTCAGGCATTACCAAGTAGTTATAGCATTCATATAGTCATTTGAAATAGCCCGTGTTGTCTAAGAATTTATGACCTTCCCTTCAAAACTAAATCATGACCTTGCACAGGCAAATCTCAATCCCACACAACACACTGCATATGTCATACCATCATATGAAAAGTACTAGAATCTCATAATAAACTCTAAGTCACAAGAAACTACATGCTCAAGTAGCCAGCAACATTTCACATGATCCAATCTAGTAGAAAATCACAATACTTAACAGGCTGCTCACACCAATTGGGAATATTCGTCTTAACCGTGGTAGAAACCATCGAGAACACTTTGAAATCCATTTGCACAGAACCAAGCTATCAGAACTGAATCCCTCTAACTCAACCAAGCCACGCAAGTCGCCAAAGCAAAGAGTATTGCCACAAAACACCCGTAGAGTCTCATCTCATCATAATAACTAAAGAACAGATCATATCCATTACCGTGCTTATCCAACCTACTACCAAACTGTCCTATTTTCTCCGAGTTCCTTTCGGATTAACCTCAATTTAACACTTCCCCTTTCCAGAACACCATGATCCTTACCCGAAGCTCATCACAAAAGATCCTAGCATAAAACTATACCGCCCCAAGGCCCATAAGCCGATATATTCCCTCTTGGCACTCCCAAAGTACCACAATCGAGACACTCATTATGAAGAGACCTTATTTGAACATAAAACTGTTTCATTTACCTTCGTAATATTGAAATGTAGAATTCATAGTGATACAGAAATACCGCGAGTCCTGACACCATCTGACACAAATCTCGGATTCTATCCATACACAAATCCGAATAAATTCTCAATTTCTATATATAAATCTTGCATCCATTAGAACCTTCTCAAGAGTAATCTACTCTGTCAAGTCCCAATTGCACCACCCAAAAGGGCCGACCAGCATGTTCCCTCTTAACATGACAACCCCCACATAAGAAATCCTGCCTTAATGCAACCGAGCAAATTCCTACTCCATGCGCACTACATCTCCCACGAATAATAACTCAATCATTCCCTGATTCCCATATACCCATAAAGTGTAACATAACCCATATCTAGAGATTCCATTACTCGAATCATTCTCGATCTCAACCTCTGTAAGTTATATCTAATTCACAAGCATGCCTTAAACCGAAACTAGTACAACACATAACCATGCAATCCAATAGTTGATAGCAGACTCTCCCACTTGGCTAAATCCATAGGACAAAACACTCGATAACTCACAATACCCATATTTATTACTGCCATAATCCCGCACCGAAATTCAACTCAATCCATCATAATCTCATGTAACACAAACCATAATCATTTGCAAATGACGCATTCATCCTTGTGACAGTCAGGTCAACTTTCTCAACCAATCCAAACTCAAATTGCAACAACTATAACCCGCTGGTAGAAAATAAACTCTCCTCACAACATCATAAGGACAACACATCCGTAGATTACCCCCGTAGGTGATAAAACCATCTGCTCAGCCTTAAACTGACATCTTTGTATACCCTTTCACAGCCACAACTACTACATAATCACTTAATCTTCCTGTGTCTGAACTCATCAACAAGACATGAAAATCAATTTCGTTCCACAAATGAAATAACAAGAATGAATCCCTCAAAAACCTTCATAACTCAAGACTGTATGAAACATCCATGGAAATCGAGCACCAATAGTCCTTCTCACATCTCAAGCAAACTCTTCTCGTCACATTCAAACCATCTGAACACACCTTGCAGTCATATCCTACTCATCATATAGCAATCCAACCACTCATCGAGTCACAATTTCCACCCATAAGAAACTACCAGACATATAAGTCCAAAAGCACATGCTCACCCAATCTAAATTGTCGTGCTCAAGCTACAGTCAAAACCCGGCCTCAGGTCCTCCAGACTGGCCCATCATCAGCACATAAAAAACATATCTCGCACCTCATCCATGGAATCACAAGTCGTCGATGCACAGTTGATACTGAGCGCTCATGTACGCATACGAGTAAGTGGAAGGAATTCAAAGAGATATGCTTCAAGCTGAATCAATGCAGCATAATAAGAAAAGAAAGATGGGAAGTTTATCCTAAATTCCATGTAACCTCTCGAAGATAGGTATGGACGTCACCATTCCGATCCGCAAGACTCTACTGGACACTTGCTCATGACTCGTAGAACCTATGAACCTAGAGCTCTGATACCAACTTGTCATGACCTAAAATCCAACTACTCGTGATGGCACATATCCCAACCCGTTAGATAAGACCATTAGCAACAATCCAATTCAAAAGAGATTTACTGAAGAAATAAAGATAATATAACTGAAATTTTATACAAGGAATTTCTCAAGGACTAATAGTACAAATCATGAACTTCTAATATTTAGAGTTTACAAAGCTGATATGAATCAAATATATCATCTGTTTGAAATATACATGAACAGATTTAAAATGCTAAACCTAAGAACAAGAGACAACTATGACAGAAATGCATGCACATCTTCAAATCCAGCTCCCACCTTACACAACCAAATCAACATCCAACATCTGCACGCTAGGTATAGAGTGTAGTATGAGTAAAACCGACCCCATGTACTCAATAAGTAACAAACCTAACCTTAGGTTGAAAGAAGTAACGAGATGGGACAAAGTTAGAGTCCAACACTAATAGCCAACAACAACTCATAACAATATAATAAAAGTGGTACAAGAAATAACTTAGAGATATAATTATCAGCTCGTTCACAGTTCCAAAAATAGGCATGATTTTCAAGTATAACAGTGAAAACCCAAATATTTTACTGAAATCACCAAAATATGAGTAAATCTGAAAAACTGTGATTTTCCCCCAAAAACTTTCAACAACATGTAAGATGTTTCATTATCAAATGGCATGAGGAAAGTACTTATCTATGTCTACATGTCAATGTGTAAGTGAAGTAATGAAGTACAATACCGTATGGAATGAGGAAAATGCATCTCTATACCTGTATGTCGGGTGTGCATGTCGAATGAAATCCAACACGGTGATAAAACCATATGCATACTCTCAGAGTATCAATTCACTTAGTCCTCACAGTCACTCGGCACTCGGCACTCGCTCTTGGCAATCGCACTCGCACTCGCACTCGGAACTCGCACTCAGCAGGTACATGCACTCACTGTGGGTGTGCGAACTCCGGAGGGGCAGATCCAGCCCAAACACTGTAATAAGACAATCATGGCATGAATCAATAAAGTCTGCTGCAACGTGCGACCCGATTCATAAATATCACTCACAAACAGGCCCTCGGCCTCACTTAGTTATCAACCTCTCTAGTATCTCAGGCTCCCAATGTCATGAAAATCGGCCCAAAAATGATGATATAATGTATCAATAAATAGAAAAATAGACTGAGATATGATATGCAAATGAATGAGCATGACTGAGTATGTAACTACAATTTAAGTAAATAACTCCATAGTAGATATGGCCTCAGTAGGTCCCAACAGAATAATCAGATAGCCTAAAAGTGGTCTCTAACATGGATCACAACTCATCCTTTTTTAATTGGCTATTCCGAAAGCGAGATCATCTAGTTCTACTGGATGGGCGTAGGACCTTTTAACAACTCCTATGCATTTTCTTCCTACTATCTTGTAGTAATGACATAAACATCACCTACTGGAACCAATCTTTATCCAATCCCTTTCTTGCCTCTTAAATCTTTGTATTTCCTAATACTTTCTCAGTAGCAGCTGGGCCCGAGATAAAATAAAAATTTGAGTTCAGTTCTTTCTTTCTTTTAAGGCCTTTGAAAACCCCAATAATTACTCTAACACGTAGAAATCTCATGGATAAAAACAATATTAGGTAACTACAAAGTACCACAAAAACAACCGATCCATAATTCACACGGTGTATGCCCACACGCCTGTCAACTAGCATGTGCGTCACCTCAACACCAAACACGTAACACATATATTCGTGGTTCACACCCTCAGAACTAATTTTAGAAGTGTTACTTACCTCGAACACACCAAATCCAATACTGATCAAGCCAAATGATGCTTCAAAAATTCCATCCCACGTGTACAGGCCTCCGAACGGCTCAAAACTAGCCAAAAGCAACTCAAGAACATCAAATAATACCAAATAAAACAAACCAATCGATAAAAAATGAATATTTAATCAAAAGCCCAAAGTCAACCAATAGTTCAAACTCGGGCCCGCACTTCGAAACCCGACAAAACTCACAAAATCCGACAACCCATTCAATTACTAGTCCAACCATACTAGTTTCACTCAAATCCAACTCTGAATAGATACTCAAAACTCAATAACTCACTTTATGAAGTTTTAGACAACAATCCCCAATTTCTCTTTTGAGATCATCAACCAAATGCCAAAAACGAGGATAGATTCATGATATACAATCAAAATCGAGTAGAGAACACTTACCGCAAATCATATGGTGGAAATCCTTTCATAAGTCGCCCAAATCTGAGTTCTCCAGCTCCAAAAATGTTGAAATGAGCTTATAAAAAACTGCCCAATAAAAATACTGAAGTAGTCGCTAAAAGTCCAAATATGATTGCTAAAGGTACCAAATCTGGTCGCTAAAGATGTGCATCAGAAATTGCTTGCACCAGCAAATACATCCCATTTGAATTCCTTTATGAACGTTATGGGCATAGCAAGTCATATCGCCTTCACCATGATGAACTTGCCATTACTTCCTTGGGTTGGACACACCGCCGAGTTTTTGTGTTCATTATCTATTTGTTGGGGTTGCTGATATTTCCAATGAAAGGAGGAAGGATCCACACTCGCTTAGCCATGGTCGCTATGAATCTAATGCAAGGAATTGCGGGACAAACTTAAGGGAATGAGAAAGCGATAGGTAATGAGGGACACTCTCTTAAGAGGCTCTCGGATTGTCAGAACACGGAAGGTAATGAAGGAGGGAATCTAGCAAGGGCTTACCTACTATTGGACATGCGCGACCTGGGGAACTTGATTGATGGATCCAAGAAGGCCAAGCATGGAGAAGGTCCCTCTGGGGCCAAGTAGATTAGGAAACAATGTCTTTACTGCTTTCTAGATACGTTTAAATTTTTATTGTAATAAGGCACATACCATTACTGACTTTTCTCATTATTGTGTTTCTAGTAAATATTTGACTCATTTCCACACTAATGAAATGACGCAATTATTGGCATAAATTTTTCCAAGTCTATGTGTCTCTTAGGCCTACCTCGTGCACAATGAGGTCCCTCAAATTAGGACGCGAATTTATTACCTGATTCTGTAACACATGTTCAATATCGCAAACATCCTTTTAATACTCTTTATTGACTTGATTACCTTTTGTTTTTATTTTCTTTTGCTTATTCCTATTCCCCAAGGTCGGTTCGTGCATACTGGCATCATCAGCATATGACACCAGATCCAGAGGTCCCCCACCACCTCCTCCTACAAGTGATCCCAAGAACAAAGGAAAAGCCAAAATGGATGATATGAGTGGTATTAGGAAAGATAATGATACCCACACAGAGAACATTGAAACTTCAGATGGTCGGAGTACACCAACGCAGAATAATTTGTTCTTATATCTAGAACAGAAAATATTGGAGCTACAAGGGGATCTTGAGCAGGTCTGGAACTTGGCAAACCTTTCCCTCACCCTAAATGTCCCCGACATCAACCAACAAAACACAAGCGCCCAAAAACCCGACATCTCCCCAAAACACACAAAACCAAAATCCGCAAAATCCTCCCGTGCCTCATCAATATGCCACACCTCCTCAAAACCATAATCCTCCACCAGTACCTACTACTCCAAAACACCATCACTATCCAACTCAATTTCCACAAACCACCACTTATCATACTCCTCAAAACGCACCACAGCTTACCCCTGATCCCCAGAACTCAACCAACAACCACCACTATACCCAAATTCCTAGAGTCCATCAAAGCAATCCCATATATGTGGAAAATTTACCCCATACTCCACAACAGACCCTATATATACCCAAATCCACCGAGAAGGACATGTTCATCAAGAACGTGGAGGAAGAAAAGAAGCTTACTGGCAGAATTCAAAGTGTCAAAGGGGGCAAAGTCATTGAGGGTTTGAATTATGAAGATTTGTGTATTCATCCAGATGTAGAACTACCGGAGGGTTACAAACCTCATAAGTTCGAAATGTTCGATGGGACTGGTGATCCGAAGTGCATTTGAGGATGTTTTGTGTCAAGCTTATCGGGCTTGGCAAGGATGAATGAATCTGCATGAATCTGTTCATGAGGATCCTCACTGGAGACGCCCTGTCTTGGTACATCAGTCAAAACCCCAAAAAATATGTTAATTGGGTAAGAATGACGTCAGATTTCATGGATCGGTTCAGGTTCAAAACAGAAAATGCACCAGACGTTTTCTACATTCAGAATCTCAAGAAGAAACCAACGAAAACTTTCCGCGAGTATGATACTCGGTAGAGGACTGAAGCTACAAAAGTAAGGCCGACACTTGAAGAAGAATAGATGAATAAGTTCTTCGTTAGAGCTCAGGATCCGCAATACTACGAAAGAATGATGGTTATTGAAAATCATAAATTTTCTGACATCATCAAGTTGGGGGAAAGAATAGAAGAAGGGATCAAAAGCGGAATTGTGACAAACTTTGAAGCACTCCAAGCCACAAATAAAGATTTGCAGTTATGAGGTATCTCCAAGAAGAAAGAAGTGGGTGCAGTAATGGTAGCCCAAGGTCCAAAGTCTCCTCTCACGTACCAAAAACCTCCACCCACATATCAACCTTCACCTCCCAGACACCAACAACATGCTGCCACCTACCATACTTAAAATACCCAACCAGCATACTACCACTCACCACTAGTCCACCAAAACTACCAAAATCCTAGACCAAATTTCGACCGCAGACCACCCAGACAATACACCCCAATTGCAGAACCCATAGACCAACTGTACGAGAAGCTGAAGGATGAAAACTCTTCCCAATGGATCAACCCAAATAAGACATGTGCCTATCACTCAGGCATGAAGGGTCATACTATTAATGAGTGTCTTACTTTGAAGGAATAAGATTCGGACATTAATTGACACCAAAGTCATACATGCAAAGGAGGCTGCACCCAATGTCCGTAACAATCCTCTCCTCGATCACAGAGGTGAATAGGTAAACGTGATAGAGACAAATGAAGATCGGGACTAAGAAGGTAAATTGGACTCATTTGAGAAGGGTATAATCTTAAAACATCTCCAGTCACTCTCACACATACCGTTGTACAAACTCAGGCACCGACTGAAATTGAGGTAGCCGCACCAACTCTAGTTGAGGTTGAAGTAACAACACCCTTCACCGTGATGGTAGAACCTATGATGTATTTTAAGTCTAATGTTATACCTTTGGATTATGTTGCGGAACAAAGAAGGAAAGGAAAGGCAAAAAAGATGGAACAGGTGCAGCGCAAGGTATGACCAGAATTGGTAGGGTTTATACACCCGAGCATTTCGGAGGAACAAGCAAAGAAGACACCTATAAGTCGCATGTCATTGAGACTGGCCCCGATGATCTTTGGAGAAAGGTGCAGGCGAGAGAATATTCTATGGTTGATCATCTGAACAAAACCCCTGCTCAAATATCCCTTTTATCACTGCTGCAAAACTCTGAGGCATATAGGAATGCTTGAAGATGTTGAATGAAGCCTATGTACCCAATAACATCACCAGTGGAGAGATGGACAACATGGTAGGGCAATTTTTGGAAAGCCACAAGATCAATTTTCATGAAGACGAGCTACCACCGGAAGGACTAAGTAACAACATGGCACTGCATATCACGGTGTATTTTGAGGAGAAATTCATCAGCAGAGACCTGATAGATGGGGTTTCGAGTCTCAACATCTGTCCATTAACTACTTTGAAAAGGTTGGGTAAAGGTATGCATGAGATAAGATCATGGAGTATGAATGTGAAAGAATTTGATGGGTATCAAAGGGACACAATTGGGGAGACCAACCTCAACCTACAGATGGGCCTAGCCTGGTTCGATGTTGAGTTTCAAGTATTGGATATATCCGTTACATAAAATCTGTTGTTGGGGCAAATGTGGATACATGCCACTGGGGTCGTAGCTTCTACTCTGCATCAGGCCATGAAGTTTGAGTGGAACCATCAGGAAGTGATCATCCACGGGGACGGAAGTAACCCCATTTATACCAATCAGACTGTTCTGGTCGTCGAGAATAGAAGAAAGCTGGGTAGAGAATCATACCACTCCTTCGAGCGCGTCAACCCAATTGAGAAAGACAAATGGTGGAGCAGTAAGATAGAAAGAATATTGGCATAGACAGGGTACAAACCCGACAAGGGTCTCGGCAAGAATCTTTAAGGGATCACCAGATCGATATAGCTAAAGCGTCATGGCATAACTTTTGGGTTGGGTATGAATACACCTGGCATGAGTATCAGAATTGGTCACCACCATGGTGTTGTCCTTATTACCCTCTAGAGCAACCAATACCACATTTAAGCCAGTCATTTCATCAAGCTGACATGATGTGGGGGTCCGAAGAAGATGAAGTTTTAGCTAGCATAAGGAATCTGTTTCTGGATGATGAAGACATGGACTGCAGTGCGATAGTTGAGGAGGAGAAGGAGGAAGAGGAGGAAGGCCTTATTATTCAGACAATGGAGAAGGGAGTTGTTCTCAAGAATTGGACTGTTGCACTGTCAAGGACCCATCAAGCTCCTGGGTAGCCTGGCAATTAGCATCATTTATTTTCGAAAGCAATTTTATGGGAATTTAAGACATTTTTCAGTATTTTGTTTTTAAACGTATTTTGTTTCGAAATAATTCCTCGAATCAGCAAACTGCACTTGTTTGACGTTTTTAAATATTTATCAATGGATTGTTGTTTTATTATTTATTATTATCCTTTACATTTTCTCTCTACAACGTTGTTATTACTTATCCTGATGAGCCTACGACTGTAACATGTAATGAGATAACGCAACATAAGGATAGTGATTCAGAGGACCTGGAAGAGGATATAATATCCGAGGAAATTGTCAGAGAAGTGAATAAGTTTGAAAACAAGCCTACGTCCAATTTGGATGAGGCTGAAACAGTTAATTTGGGAAGACTCTGAAACAGTCAAGGAAACTCGTGTAAGCCTTAATCTATCGTTGTCAGAGAAAGAAGAATACATACGGTTCTTGAAAGAGTATGAGGATATTTTTGCATGGTCCTATGATGATATGACTGGTTTGAGCACATCCATAGTGGCTCATAAACTACCGACCAACTCTATGTGTCCGCCTGTAAAACATAAGCTCAGAAAGTTCAAGCTAGATATGAGTCTGAAAATAAAAGAGGAAGTCACCAAGAAGATCAAATCCAAGGTTCTCAGAGTGGTTGAATATCCGACCTGGTTGGCTAACATTTTGCCAGTTCTAAAGAAAGATAGGAAGTCGGAGTGTGTGTTGACTATCAGGACTTAAACAGAGCAAGTCCCAAAGATGATTTCCCGTTGCCCAATATACACATACTGATCGACAATTGTGCCAAGCATGAACTCTAATCCTTTGTGGATTGCTTCACGGGATATCATCAGATCTGGATGGATGAAGAGGATGCCGAAAAGATAGCCTTTATTACACCATGGAGAGTATATTGTTGCAAAATGATGTCACTTGGCCTGAAGAATGCTGGAGCCACTTATATGAGGGCCATGACAACCATTTTCCACAACATGATACATAAGGAGATAGAGGTGTACGTGGACAATGTCATCATCAAATCTAAAAAGGGTACATATCACATAACAGATTTGAGGAAATTATTTGATTGACTTCGAAGGTACAATCAGAAACTGAATACCGCAAAATATGCCTTCAGAGTTCCTAAAGGAAAATGGCTAGGGTTCATCATCAGTCGCCGAAGAATTGAGCTAGACCCGCCAAAGGTCAAGGCTATCTAAGATTTACCACCCCCGAAGAACAAAAAAGATGTGATGAGTTTCTTAGGGCGTCTCAATTACATCAATTGTTTCATAGTACAATCAACTGTGATTTGTGAACCGATTTTCAAAATGTTGAAGAAAGATGCTGCAAGGAGTTGGACAGAAGAGTTCTAGAAAGCCTTTGACAAGATTAAGGAATATTTGTCCACCCTCCTGGTCCCAACGGAACCTGGGATACCTCTGCTACTCTATTTATCTGTACTAGATGGGGCTTTCGGCTGTGTCTTGGGATAAAACGATTAGACGGGAAGAAAGGAGCAGTCCATATACTATTTGAGTAAGAAGTTCACACCCTACGAAGCACGGTATTCTTTGCTGGAATGCACCTGCTGCACTTTAACATGGACAGCTCAAAAGTTGAGGCATTACTTCTGTGCCTACACCATATATCTCATATCAAGGATGGATCCGCTAAAATACATCTTCCAGAAACCCACACCTACGGGGAAGTTGGTAAAATGACAGATACTACTGAGTGAGTTTGACTTCATCTATGTAACTCAGAAGGCGGCCAAGGGGAAAGCGTTGGCGGATCATCTGGTAGAAAATCTTGTAGGTGGAGAATACGAACCACTGAAAACGTGTTTTCCCGATGAAGAGGTATCATTAGTTGGAGAAGATATCACCGAAACCTATGATGGTAGGAGAATGTTCTTCGATGGAGCTGCAAACTTCAAAGGAGTAGGTATTGGGGCAATTTTAGTGTCGGAAACAGTACAACACTATTCAGTATCCGCAAAGCTCAGGTTTCCATGTACCAACAATATGGCAGAGTATGAGGCTTGCATCTTGGGACTCAAGTTGGCCATTGACATGAACGTTCAGGAACTACTGGTAATTGGTGATTCAGACCTTTTGATACATCAGGTTCTAGGAGAATGGGCTACAAAGAATACCAAGATGTTGTTGTATTTGTACTATGTAGAAGAGTTGATGAAAAGATTCACAAAGATAGAGTTCAAACATATTCCGAGAATCCAGAATGAGTTCGCAGATGCATTGGCCACTCTATATTCCATGATACAACACCCAAACAAGAGTTTCATCGACCCTATCCCAGCAGGGATTCATAATTAGCCAACTTATTGTGCTCATGTTGAAGAAGAAACCAATGGGAATCCATGGTTCCACGACATCAAAGAATATTTCGAAAAAGGAGAATATCTGGAGCACTCAAATCATACTAAAAAATGCACACTTCGAAGATTATCCAACCACTTCTTCAAAAGCGGAGGAATTCTATACAGAAGGAATCCGGATCTGGGGTTATTACAGTGTGTCGACGCCAAGGAAGCATCCAAATTGCTCGAAGAGATACATACCGGAACTTGCGAACCACACATGAATGGCTTCGTCTTAGCTAAGAAGATATTAAGAGCAGGATATTTTTGGATGACTATGGAAATAGACTGCATCATGTATGTACAAAAGTGTCATCAATGCCAAGTATATGCTGATATGATACGGGTGCCACAGAATGAACTCAATGCAACAAGTGCACCTTGGCCTTTCTCCACTTGGGGGGTGGATGTCATCGGTCCAATCAAACCCGCCACTTCAAATGGGCACAGATTCATCTTAATGGCCATAGACTATTTCACAAAATGGGTTGAATCCGCATCTTACAAGGATGTAACTAAGAAGGTCACCATAGATTTCATTAGGGATCGTATTGTTTGTCGATTCGGGGTACCGAAATCAATAATCACAAAAAACGCCACCAATCTTAATAGTGATTTGATGAGATCCATGTGTGAAACCTTCAAGATCAAGCATAATAACTCCACAGCATACATGACGCAAATGAATTGAGTTGTGGATGCCGCCAACAAGAACATCAACAAGATATTAAGGAAGATGGTATATAATCACAAGCAATGGCACGAGAAGTTACCATTTTCCCTACTGGGATATCGTACCACGGTTCGCACATCAATCAGGGCAACTCCTTATTTACTGGTCTATGGTACTGAAGCCGTCATTTCTGCCGAAGTAGAAATCCCTTCTTTGATATTTCGTACCATTTGCATGAGGCTAAGCATTTCCTCCTTAACTGCATAAGGCTAAGCATCGCCTTTCTTTGCATGAGACTAAGCATTGTCTCCCATTTGCAAGAGGCTAAGAATTGTCTTCTTACCTGCATAAGGCTAAGCATTGCCTTTCTTTGAATGAGACTAAGCATTGTCTCCCATTTGCAAGAGGCTAAGCATTGCCTCCTTAACTGCATAAGGCTATGCATTGCATTTCTTTGTATGAGACTAAGCATTGTATCCCATTTGCATGAGGCTAAGCATTGCCTCATTAATTGCATAAGGCTAAGCACTGCCTTTCTTTGCACGAGACTAAGTTTTGTCTCCTATTTGCATGAGGCTAAGCATTGCCTCCTTAACTACATAAGGCTATGCACTGCCTTTCTTTGCATGAGACTAAGCATTGTCCCCCATTTGCATGAGGCTAAGCATTTCCTCCTTAACTGCATAAGACTAAGAACTGCCTTTTTTTACATGAGACTAAGCATTGTCTCCCATTTGCATGAGGCTAAGCATTGCCTCCTTAACTACATAAGGAAAAGCACTGTCTTTCCTTGCATGAGACTAAGCTTTGTCTCCTATTTGCATGAGGCTAAGCATTTCCTCCTTAACTGTATAAGGCTAAGCACTGCCTTTCATTGCATGATACTAAGCTTTGTCTCCTATTTTCATGAGGCTAAGCCCTGCCTTCTTAACTGCATAAGGCTAAGCACTGCCTTCTTTGGATGAGATTAAGCATTGTCTCCTATTTCGCATAAGGTGAAGCACTGCCTCTCCTTCTTGCATAAGGCTAAGCACTGCCTTTTCCTTAAGACCAAAGGCTATCTTTATTACGCCATCTAAGACCTAGAAATCTCCTCAACTCACCCAGGGCTAAGCACTGCCCTCATCTTACCCAAGAGTAAGATTTGTCTTGTCATATCTTCGCATATGACAAAACATCATGTCTTTGCATTCATGGGCCGAAATATTTCCATTTTGTCCAGAGGCGTCATAGTCTGAAGGCATCATTTTCATAGCCAGAGGACACCATTCCATGCCCGAGGATCTCTAAAAAGTGTACATCATTATTCAAAGGCGTCATGGTTTAGAGGCACCATTCTCATGGCCCCAGGACATCATTTCATGGCCTGCGAATCCCTTATCACATGATTCGTGGCCCAGGATGTCATGGTCTAAGGACATTATCATCACTGTCCAAAGACAATCTTCATTGTCCGAAGGGAATTTGCATCATGTTTAAATTCTCGCAATAATCCATATCTACTTGCATGCATCGTCTTTTAAGTTTTTGCAGGTAATTCAGGAAGTAACCGTTCTCCTAACAGGAGCAATCTTCGCTCCGGTTTCCGTTCATACCATTCACATCCTGTAATTATTTCGAGCGTAACCAACCACCATCAGTTACCCACTTTTGATAACCGTTCAGGTACTCGTCCTGACATACATCCATAAAGTTTCAGGTAACATATAAACTATTTGATACCGTCCTATCCAAATGAATCCTTTCCGAAGCATACAATCATTTCTATAACAACTCAATCGGTTTCGTTCGTCATTGGATCCAGAACTATACACAGCCTGATTCCCGTAACACCAGGGATATGTAGGCAACTCAGGAACTAGGGTTCGACCTCCATTTTTTAAAATCACCTCATTCGGTCAAAATCAGTCATTATTTTCTTTACCCGACAACTCTTTCATCATTCTCAAGTAAAGAGGGGCAGTTGTTGATACCCAATTTTGCCCTCATATTTTCTTTTTAATGATATACATATACTTTCAAAATATTATTTTGCATTTTTATTAATTTACAGGACTTACACAAGCATTTCTCGTAATTTTTCATAATTTTAAAGCTTTTAAATCAATATTTCTTGCATTAATTTATATAAAAAATCATAAATTACTCTTTTAAATTATTTTTGATGACTTAATTACTTTAAATTATTATTTTCATCCCTAATACATTTTAACATATTTTTAGTCTATTTTTATATATTTTTTGGCTATTTGCATAAATTTGCAATAATAGCCTACATTTTGCATATTTATTGCAATTGATATTTCATTTAGGGTAAAAATAATATTTTACATTCTATATATCCTCCTATCATTGTTCAAGGCATTAATTTTCATAAGTAGTATTTTTATATATTTATTTAGCTATTTTATTTAAAAAAATTCTTTTAATTTCTATTTTTTAAAGCTTGCCCAATTTTTATTAATTTTTCGGACAAAACCCAAATCCAAAGCCTAATACACTAACCCAATAACCCCAGCCCAAACCGGTTGCGACCCTCCTAACCAACCCGACCCAACCCCTTTTTAAAATCCCGGACGTTGATCTCTAAGATCAATGGCCCATATTTAATCCCCCTCTCTTAAATTAAAAACCCTAATCTCATTCCCTCGCACCCGCCGCCCTAAGACCCTCCACTTTTCCTCTGAAGAACCCTAATCGATGATACCCTCTAAACACTTCCTAGTCCTTCTTCCAATGGGATTTCCCTATCATTTACTTACCATATTTGTGTGTTTCTGCTACTGGTTGATTCTCCATGGTATCACCTAGTACTTGCCTAAATATGGCAAGTAATACCTCTCTGATTATGTCCGAATGAGTCCTATTTCTTGAATTTGGACGGTATTTCATCTACACACGTTCTATTCTACACTGTGTGAGTTTGATTTTGTTTGAATTTTGCTGATTTCATTTTCCCTAAAAACTAGGGTTTAATGATTTTCTCTCTTAAATTAATTTCAAATTGATTTGCATGTTTCTTTTCCTTGTTTTTTGTTTAAATTATTCTGTTTTCTTATATGTTTGCTCAATTTTTGACTACTATATAAACCCCCTCATTTTCCCTTCTGGGACAGACTTTGAAAAATCAATTTTTTTACTAAAAACTTGGGGTTTTTTCTACTCTCTTTCTTGGTATTCTGTACTGGCCGGCTGAAAGCCAAGGCCATTAACATCTTAACTCATTCCTGGTGCGAGCACTGCCCTGAGTTCATCGAAGCTCTTGGGAACTTTGACGCATTAGGGATTTTGGGTTTTCTGTGGAAATTTATTCTTTATTGTTCTTCGCTTCACTGGTGAGTCACTAAACTTTGCAATTTCATTCCTAAGAATCTATGGTTTGTATATGTTTTCATTCCTAAAGTTAGTCAATACAAATATGTTTTCTGGACTATGTTTGTGTGTAATTTCGTTTGCTTCCTTCAAATCTTTAGGTCTCTTTAGATTTTAGTTTCAAGCATGCCTAAACTTAGTTCTATTAAATTTTGACCAGTCGATATGTTAAAATTATAACTGTTTGGAACTCTTACACTTGTTAGCCTCTTCTGTGTTTAATTCAATCTTTTGCTATCAATCTTGTTACTTGAATATGTCTCACTTGCATAATTTATGCTCCTTTTAGTTGACTAGTTGATTGAGTCCAAAATCCTGAATATGTACACTCACTGTATGACCAGACCTATTTCCCATCATATTCTGAATTTCAATGGTGATAACTTGCCTATTTAGCATGTTTAACCCCCTCCCTGATTCACCAGTAGTTATAATCTGCTTTTCTCATATCTAAATGCTGCCCTTTTGCCAAATTATTATGACTGTCTCATAACATCAGGACCAATACTTGGTATAATCTAGACCTTCTTTAGGTAATTAGTCTACTGGGCCAATGCTAGAATACCTACATGTGCTGCTTGACATGAATTTCTTTTCTACTCTGTTCTGAATCTCTGTGATGTTTTTCTTGCATAATTAATGTGTTTTAGTATGTTATAAGACCTTTTCCCTCAACTATGATCTTTCTTCCCTACTAATATGTCTCCTTGTATGCCTTAATTTCCTGTTCCTTCGGTGATTGCTTGTCCTGTCATAATATGTGTTCCTATCATGTTTCAACTTTGCCTTGTCTTCTGATGAGAATTAACATGTTTGTCTTGAGGATGCTAAGATGTACACTTAGCCTAAATTGGACTTCTTAGGTCTCAACCTGTTAGTGTTAATTTCTGTCAAACCTTACAGACCTGTTCCTCCCTCTAACTCTCTCAATATGTGTTTGTTATGTGTTACTTGCTAAATGTTGAAGCTCTACTGAACAAGTCCCATGACCTGCTTGAATGGCTATTCTATATGCTCAACTTGGCTATGTTTATTTTAGGTTATGAGTGCAATCCCTAACTTCTATCCCTCCATCACTGTCCACCCTCCTTACTTGTTACTTATGTTATCCTGAATTTCTCATTCTTAGACGGAAGCCAAGTCTACCTAGGTTCTAATGGTTTCCCTCCCTAGTGTGAGAACTGTCGGGGTCCAATTGTGAACTCTGACACACTAGGTCCTAGTCCTTAGTCACTCCCTCAATCTCAAAATTATTCCCATTCATTTTACTTCCCCCTGTTTTGTGTTGTGTACCTGAATTAGCTAACACTTGGTGTTATGGTTGAGTAAATTGGCTTTGGACTCCCTTATGGATTCCTGATCCTGCATTGAATGTGGCTCTTTGTTGAAGTCCTGGGTATGCTATGTAAGAGTTACTGAAGGCCCAAGTAATGGTGGGTATTTATTTTATTTGGACCTGTTGTGGGCTTGTTATCCCTACTATGTAACCTTTGTACTTTTCACTCATTATTGGGCCTGTAATAACCTTTTGTATAAGCAATTGGGGTGTTAGTAAAACGGGAATGGGTAGAATTTAATACCTACATGCAATGGATAGATAATATACCTATAGGACTTGATAATGTGTTTGCTATATGTGTTGTTTGATCACATGAGCACTGTAGAGATCACGGCATTAGGAGAATCACACACACACATACTACTTGTTTACCATTAATCATTAGTTCGAATGCTTTGTCTACTGCTACATGTTTATAGACACCATACCTATAGGAAGTGAGCACTCCTTCAATTTGCATGATACTTTCAAATGCATTAGAAACCTGCCTATAGGAACAAATGGCAATGGATTTTCCTTCAATTCGCTTAAGTTATTCACTAGAAATCATGCCTATAGGATTTTTGAACAGTTCATTAGTTATTGTATCGCATTGATCACTAGAAATCATGTTTATATAAATAAATCGAGTTCTAATCATTAACTGATAGAGATCCTGCCTATAGGAAACAATCGCTTGTTAATTGGTTAATATTAGACTACTTAAACGCTGTTACTGAGCGTCACTGTTAGGAAAATCTGGATAATTTTGGGACTCTTCCCAGCAGATTCTGTTATACCCAATTGTGTATATCACCTAGGCATCACACATATAGGATTGGTAACTTAAAACTTTCAACAACCAGCTTGTAATACCCGTATAATTCTGTCTATAAGCGATATCCTGCATCTGAAATTCACCTGCATACTTTGATTTCCTAGAAAGCATGTCTATAGGTTTAAGACTATGAATTCTGTCAATTCCTTATTGATATATGTGTTTGAGTGCACTTGCTTCTTAAGTGTGGAGGTCAGTGTGAGCCTTTAATTGCATCTATATGAAGTCCTTAGATGTTTTGTTTGTTGCCTAGTTTTTACATTTTGAGCAGCCTAAGATAAGGTCTATAACCATCCAAATAGAGGTCCAAAACCTCCTGGACCATAGGTATGGGACGGGTAATGCACACGTAGGGAAAGGCTTAGAACTGAATTAGAGTGCTTTTAGATAAACAACTTTAACATGGTAATTAGGTAGCAGGACATGATAGATTGTGCCCTCTAAATAATATGAGTAACACCCCATCTCGAGGGAGTTACAAAATATTTTTTATGTTGCATGGGTGATCCTTTAGGCTAAAAATTTTAGCCCCCCCCCCTCATTTTCTTTCTTTTCTATCAATAGTTGTACCCATCTGTTCAAAATCTTACGACGAATTTGATTGGCAGGTTCAATGCAACGAGAAGGGGATTCATTTATTTTATAATAAAATTCTCAAATTTTGTGCTCTTTTCATTTATTTCACTAATCCATATAATTTAAGTTCGGTCGGGATCCACAATTGTGGACCTCAAGGAGTGCCTAATACCTTCTCCTCGAGGTAACTTGAGCCCTTACCCGATCTTTGGTGATGTAAATTAGTTAAACCAGAGTCATTTGCAAATAGGTGCCCTCACGCACCTTAAAAATCGTTAGGTGGCGACTCTCCTATTTTAATACCTCCTTAAAAGAGATGTCACACGTCGAAACCCGATTTTGTGAGAAAAAGGGGTGCGACAGGGTTAATTTTGGAGTTCTTTTAAATACAAATTAAGAATAAATGATATTTATGTGATGTGGACGGTGATGTGTATGACACTTCAGCGCAAATGAGCAACACACATCAATAGAATGTTTATTAGTACACATTTTATTGATTTAAAGTGTTAGAATGGGAAACTCCTAAGTTCGTGTACCGGGATGCAAAATCGGTGCAAGTTTAAGTGGCTACGAGGCAATTTTGTCAATTTTCAACTTTCACCAATTAATGCCAAAACCTTCAAGAAACATCTAAATGCAAATTCGGGCATATGCCCAGGTCCAAAATCATCGTCCGAACCTAACGCAACCATCAAAACTCTGATCCGAGATCAAATACACAAAAGTCAAACTTGGTCACCTCCTCTAACTTAAAGCTTCTAACATGAGTGTCATTCTTCCAAATCAATCTTGAATCACCTGAAAATCAAAACTGACGATTTTCACATGTCATAATACATTATATGAATCTACTCAAGACTTCAAACAGCTCAACAAAATGCAAATGCTCAAAATGACCGGTTGGGTCGTTACATTCTCCCCCACTTAAACATATATTCATCCTCGAACATGCCAAGAGTCATTCCAAAGCCATCAACTCACTGTATGAGCTCACCATACACATGCCCGTGGGTGATCCCGCGTCATACCAATCCATATAAGTCCGCCAACTCAACATAACTGAAAATTCTTCCTTCAACCTAATCCATAAACCTTGGAACCCAATTTTCAACATCTAAAATTCATTATAAGACCCAATTCTCACATCCATACACTGCATAATTCTGAACAAACTGTACCAAGACATAACCATAACCCAAGGTGTAATCACATGATATACCACATACCTCAGATACTCACAACAATAACTTCTGACCATAATAGATGCCCAAAAACAAATTTGGTACCGGTAGTAAAGCTTATATCAAATAAAACCTCGTACAAAACTTTCGTACACTGCAGCTAGTGGCAGCAACACGTAGAAACTCATAACCACTTATCAGATCAACAGGTCATGGAGCTCTCGCATCCGACAAGGACTATAGCCAAAGTTTGAGAAAAAATATGATATAATTCTTCCAAACGTTCCTCATCCCAATACGATAGCACAAATATCAGGTCTAGAAATCTCATATCCACCAGTACAAGCCAGAAGCCATAAGGAACCCCACACAACGTGGTCCGTATACCAAACAAGTAATAATTCAGAGATGACGGATAATAGTAAGAAAGTTAAATAAAAAGAAAGGCTACTAAGTAAATTAAGCAGGTGGGGTAATATTAACGTCTTCCTATGAACTATTTTCAACAAAGTAGAAGCAAAACACATGAAATAAGCATAAGGAGTTACATCTCATCACAGTACTATTACGAAGCGAAATCCGATTCAATCATATCAATCCACATAGGGGTACCCATGGAGCCAAAATCCTAGGGCTCACTAATCACAAGTGCGACAACATCAGACACGATAGATTGCGCCTGGGAGGGTGATTAGGCATAAACAGTACTGAGAAAGACAAACACAACTATGGTGCAATATGCAAATTAACATCATGAGGGACATCTCGACCATATCGCCATAAGGCCTAAACGGAATTACAATATGCATGCAAATAATCATGTAACCCTCTCAACCTGTCATAACATAAGAGAGAAACACATAACGTAGACCAAGGCACGAATAACATCCATTCCACTACACAAGAGCAAGAGCAAGCAAATCCGATCTGACATAGAATACACATTCTCATTGGGATCACAAATAATCCCAAAACTAGAAGTCTGATCATTCCTAAACAGGTAAATAACCTTCCAAAAGTCCATAGCAACCTTTCCCTAACACATACCATCAATTATCCAATCTCAACATTACTTCACAATTTGCAATCATAGAATAGTCTGCGAACGAAAACATCCAGTCTCTGAACCTTATGAATACCGGAATCTCCATATCCGATCTCAACACCGCTACTCAAATGGTTGATACATCACTCATACTCCATCATCTTACAGAAAAATACCCACAAGTCAAAACACAATGCACCGGCCAACATGAACACTCTTCTCCGGCGATATCAAATAGTGCCAACATTCTCTTAAACAACTCAAGTCGTCTGTGCCATCAAGAACTCAGATCTTTCCTTTCAAAACTAAACTACAACCTTGAACTCGCAACTTTCAACCCCACACGGTGCACCGCCACTAACATGCTAACTCGTGAAAATACGAAAATCTCATAATCAACTTTGAACCACACGCAAGTTGAATACCTCATCAAACAAGAACCTTTCATTTAACTCAATCCAGGAGAATATCATCACACACAATATATCTTCTACACCTGTAGAAAATATCAACTCTGGGTCATGGCAATAACCATGGTGAATTCTTTGGAACTCATTAACACATAATCGAGTCATCAAAACTGATCCCCTCTAAATCATCCGAGTCACACAGATTTCCAACCCGAAAATAACTCAATAAGATATGTTTTCTCTAAAGGAATCTTCTGCGAATTCGAAGTCATTTCTTGCATATCTCCAGTATTTCCATGTGGAATCATTCTTGACATAGAAATACCGCAAATCCAGCCACCATACACTATCGATCTCAAGCCCTATCCATACAAAAATTCAAGAATCCTTTTCGTTAGCCTTTCACCTTACTTTGATCTCTACTACACAACCAATATAAACTGATCAACCTACGCTTCACCAGCACATGACTATTCAAAGAAAAAACCGAGCAATCCCTTAGCCCGAAAACTGATACAATGCATGATCCTGCAATTCGATCATCGCTACTCCCCCACTTAGCTCAAAGCCATAGAACACATCATCAGTAATCCAAAGTACCATATCTTCATAGTTACCCCGTTCTCGCACGACCATTAGCCAAATACTTCAAAAACTCATGCAATACTAGTCAGAGAACACTCTGAAGACTCTGCCAAAAGCTTGCCCATCCTTGAAATAGTCAAGCAAACTTCTCCAAATGCTCAAAAATGATAATATATGCATTCCACCGAATGAAAACCTCATATGAAACAAAATATCCGAACTCATCATGCAAGAGACAACCCTCATGTTGTACTCAAATCAACACCTTACCATGAACCCACTATAATCACAACAACTAGGCCACCAACCATTCTTCCCAAGTCCGTGCTTACCAACCAGATACAAGAATCCGCCTCGTACCACAAATGAACAACTGAAAGGTCTATCACTGCATCTGCTCCCAAGACTAGACAACACCTCGTGACGATAATCAAGCATCCATAGCCCTTTGTAATCCATCTGCAGCATCACAAACCGTCGGTGCATAGCTAATACCGAGTGCGCAACATCGCATATGAACAAATAGGAAGAATCAAAATCGTAGGTTTCAAGCTGAAACAAGGCCGCACGATGAGGAAAGAAAGAAGAGAAATTTTCCTAAATGCCCTGTATCCTCTCAAAGATAGGTATGAATGTCATCATACAGATCCGCAAGACTCTACTAGACACTTGATCATGACTCGTAGAATCTGCGAACCTAGTGCTCTGATACAACTTGTCACGGCCCAAAATTCACTAGTCGTGATGGCACCTATCCCAACCCGCTAGGTAAGCCAACTAACTGTCAACATAATCCAAAAGAGATTTATATGGAAACAGTGAAAAATTATCTGAACATTTATACAAAAACTCAAAGGCTGGTAGTACAAATCATAAGCTTCTAGGACTTAGAATTTACAAAAAAGTTGGTACAAAATAAATACAAAATCTATTCGAAATTTACATAAATAGATTAGAAAAATCTAAAGCTACCAAGAAAAAGTGGCAGCTATAATCAGAACGTAGGTACATCTTCGATTCCAGCTCCTGCCATACACAACAACTTCAGCTCCAAAATCTGTACGCAAGGTGCAGAAGTATAGTATGAGTACAATCGACCCCTTGTACCTAGTAAGTATCTTGTCTAACCTAGGTGAAGTAGTGACGAGGATTTTTAGTTAAAAGATATTCACTGATATAACTTATGGAGTAGACTAGCAATAGAAACGATACTAGAACATAACAGGAAGAGTACAAGATCAAATATGGAAAGCAGTAAATGATTACTAGAAGAAATCATGATAAATATCTCTTAATATCACAAGCAATTCTCTCCTTATAGCAACGACCAACAAACCACGATAGTAAATTCATAACTTTCATAATGTCTTAAATGTACTCAAGATATCAATCAAATGGCACGACAATACCCTTCGTGCATTTATCTCATCCTCACCAAATATATGTGTGATAGTACCAACCAAGTGAATGAAATGCCAATAACCGTAATGACAAAGTGGGAATTACACTAGTAGCAATAATGAACAAGGCAATACATATGGACAACAATAACAGACAAGGTGGGAGGCATAGAAGTAATAATAGCAATTAAGATAGACGAACACAAATTTCACTAAATAACATGGTAGAAGGCATAGATGTAGATATAACAAACATGAAGGAAGCATGATCTTTATAAGCTACACAAATAGAAGGCATGGATAACTAACAAGGTAGAAGGCTTAGATGTATATATAACAAACATGAAGGAAAGCATGCCCTTTATAAGCTAACAAATAGAAGACATGGATAACTAACATGATAAAAAGATTATACGAAAAGTGCAATAATTGAGATACGACATAGATGTAGATATGAAAAACAAGAAGGGAAGTATGATATTTATAAGTTAAACAGATAGAAGGCATGGATAATACGTCAACAATTGGTGTAAATGACAAAGTCAGAACAACAACGACAAGTCACACAGAAAACATAGGTGCAGCAGTAACAACTCAAGATAAAGGCATGAATGTATACACAAGGAAAAGATATCACAATATAATGCATATCTCTCGTCCTCGCCTGCACGGAAACACCCTTTGTGCCATGAACACATAATAATATAAAAATAATAGTACGTCATCACCCTTCGTACTTTTACTCTCATTCTCACATGCTAATGTAAATGAAATGGCACGGCATCACCCTTCATGCTTTACTCAAATGGCACGGCATCACCCTTCGTGCTTTACACTCTTCCTCACATTGTAATGTATATGCAATGGCATGGCATCACACTTCGTGCTTTTCACTCTTCCTTATCAAGCACATGTATATCAATAACAATCAAGGAAACATGAATAACATCGAGGAGAGTGATTAAGAGAATATTACAAATGAACATAAATCACAGTTTTCAAGCCAATAACAATTCAACAAACCTCAAGAACCTTATTGTTTAAGTATCTCGACAAATCTCATATCAATGATGTTCAACTCAAGTATAAAATCCAATATCTCAAGAAAAATAGTCGTAGCGATGTATTTGTGATTAAGTGTAATGACGACCAAATTTAGCACATCAATAGTTTCACAAAAAAAAAGCCCGTCAAATTTTAATCAAGTTATATAAGCTAAATAATCTATCATTTAATTTCATATTCATATTAATATAGAAGTCAAATAAAACACAAAGCAAGAAGGTCACATAATCAAACAAGGCACAAATAATCGTATAATATACCCCCAAGCATGATTATCCCTGGCACATGCATATACGCTCGTCACCTACTATATGAACCACCCCCGCATGTAGCAAACAATATCAATTAGCAGGAAATTTTTTTTCAACAAAGTTAGGCAAGACACTTACCTTAAACAAGCAAAATCGATACTCTAGAAGCGCCATCCCGCTCAAATCGACCTTCGAAGGGATCGAAAATATCCAAAAGCAACTCAAAATCATCAAATAATGCCATAAGAAGAAAACCCAAGCAATAAAGGTCGAATCTTTAATCAAATACTCAAAATCAACCAAATAGTCAAATCCGGGATCGTACCTCAAAACTCACAAAATCCGACAACCCGTTCAATTACGAATCTAACTATACTAATTTCACTCAAATCCGACTCCGAATCGATGTTCAAAACCAAAAAAATTTACTTTAGAAAAGTTTAGACAAAAACCCACAATTTCTCTTTTGAAATCATCAATCAAATGTCAAAAATAAAGATAGATTCATGAAATATAATAAAAAAAAGTAGAAAACACTTACCCAATTCATGTGGTGAAAATCGCCTCCAAAATCGTCCACAGCTCATGAATGCGACTCACAGCTGACTCAGAACTTCGCGAATGCGATGAAGAAGGCCTCCAGCTCCCAGCTCACACTACGTGATCGCGATTCCACATTCGCGAACGCGAAGAAAACTTGCCCCAACTCTTTGCGAACACAATCGACCAGTCGCGAACGCGATGACGAAAATCCCCCAGTTCCATACATCTCTAGGGTTTGCAACCATTTCTTTGCTATCGCGAAGAACAACCGAGACATAAGCAAACAACAGAAACCAACAACTCCAAGCCAATCCCGAATAATCCGAAACCACCTCGAAACTCACCCGAGTCCTTTCGGGACCCCGTCCGAACATACCAACAAAGTTTCAATACATAATACGAACCTATTCGAGGCCTCAAATCACACATATACTTAAATAGAGCACCTCTAGAGTTTAAGTACTTACAGGACAATTCGGATGACATAAGGAAGCAAATATCAATATATCTCCAATGATCAAAACTTATCCCCATCGTGTTCACACTAAAACAATGAATATAAAACATACATTTTGTATTACATTTTTTAATTGGCTATGATCAAGTTATATGTATTTTCACTTTAATATGTTGATTTACAAAGTTAATTATTTTGTCGGGTGTAAATACCCGATACGAGTCTGTATTAAATTTAACGATCTAACATG
Organism: Nicotiana paniculata; assembly: GCA_005239505.1. NCBI lineage: Eukaryota > Viridiplantae > Streptophyta > Magnoliopsida > Solanales > Solanaceae > Nicotiana > Nicotiana paniculata. The sequence continues at coordinate 6,872 of ML363178.1, read as the reverse complement.
TTCAACGTAACTGCTTCCGCAACTCGAGTGGTAACATAAAACCTTAACTTTTTGAACAAGTTGCTATAGGTTTTAATTTATGCAACTTCAAAAAATATGTTTGAAGAGGTTTTAGGCAAACAGTCCATACTGTACAAATCTCTCATCTAATGATCATTATATGCTTTCCCATAAAAAAAGATACCATGATCTTGTAACTCCTCCCAAAATGTTAAGAATTTTATAACATTTCTTATCGAGTACTAGTAAGGTCGATTATTGAAATGTGACACCATAATCTAGGTACTATAGTTTTACTATATAGAGATAATAAGCTTTAGAGGTAAATTATTTAACAAGAAAGCCTAAATGGCGTTTCGTTATAAAAAAGATCAAAATTAACTATGAACTTTGTTATTATATCGCTCGTAGCTAACATAATTCATGATAATCTATCGCTAGATTGGATTAGCAACGACTTTTTTGCTTAGTTATAAAATTTGTCCGTCAGTAATTCCTATTTTTTAAGTAGTGTTTTAAAATTGGTTCACGTCTAATTTTTTTCTGNTATATATATATATATATATATATATATATATATATATATATATATATATACATACATACTATGGGAGGGTAAGGTTGAGTAAGCAAGTGTCCTCACTCGATTTGCGATTTTTCAATAATCATTTGTCGGTTGAGTAACCTACGTGCTTCCGTGGGAACATTTGAGAAGAAAAATGAGGATTTTTTTATTTGAAGAATTAATTCAATTAATCGTTCATTAATTTTTTTAAATTAAAAATAGTCGGCGGATATATAAGAAGCAAAACTTATATATATTATATGTATAATAATATATAATTAATGTATACCGGCTAAAAAAATAAATAATAAATATGACCGACTATTTATATAATAATTTTTATTTGATCGAATAGAAAGATAAATGTAAGACAAATTACAAATGTTAAAGTGTATTGTATTTGAATTTATTCCCCTTAATTTTAACAGAAGAAAATATAGAAAGGCGTTACAGTGTTAGATCATGCGCACGTGCATTTACTGTAACTCCACGTAAACTGTTACGATAAATAAGTACACGCACCACCCCAAATATCATCCCTAAAACTCTCTCACTATTTTTAACCCTGTTTTTTTTTTCCTCTCCATCCTGTAACGTTCACGCCAGTCGGCTATATTCTACACGTGTCAAGATCTCATTCGTCTTTTCTACCTATAAATAAGACCGAGCACTCCTCTCTATCTGTGTGTGTCTCTCTCTCTCTCTCACTCAGCTGTAGAGATAACTGAGTCTCAGATCTGTATGTACTGCCGTGTGTGTGGAAGAGTTACCATTTGTTACGGCGGTTTCTAATTCGCTTGGTGCAGGTCGGGAACTAACTCGTCGGTGACCCTGTCCGCGCCGGAATCGGCGGCGTTAGTTTCATTGATATTTTGTTTATATGTATCGGTATTTAGAGAGCTCTCTATTTGTTAGTAACTTTTTTTTTGTTGAAATTTACTTGATATATGTATAGATAAGAAGAGAGTGTTTACCCCCGGTTGGTTAAGTAATATATATGTAGAGAGTTCTTTTTTTTTTTTTTTTTTTTTTTTTTTTTTTTTACTCCATAGATTAGTTATGTATGAAAGTGCGCCTCGTCTATGGTTTAAGTTTGTTCCCGCCTTGCATCAACTGAATCGGTGACCGTGGTGAATTTGATTATCTTTGGATCGATCTATTCTCCGCTACACGAGGTTCGTTTTTCATTCATTTTGATTCAAATATTTGCTTACATTTTTATCTGAATCGCGTGCCTTTTTTTTTCTCTCTCTATATTTCTGATGTGTAACTGATTGGATTTATCTGGATCTATCGGTGTGTGCAGACTCGTTCTCCCAGCTGTGTTTATTTGTCCTTCCGATAATCGAAGAGTTTGGCTGGGCTTGTATAATAAATGCGCAAAGTTTTTTTTCTTCCTTCCGTTTTAATGCTATTTTTGAATTGATGAAGTTTCAAGCAGGGAACAGACATAATAATTTAAAAATCCATCTGTGGAGATTGCCATGGATTAATCGTGCCAATTTGATATGTAAGAGGAGGTTGTGCTTCAATAGTGAATGTTCTAAGTGAACAATTTTAGGACTGTTGACGGCATTGATGAATCATAGATTTGGATTTATGGATTAATGATGGAATATCACATGTTTTCAAATGAAGAAAAGTGACTCTTGAATTGTTATTGACGAATTAGAGAATTTCTAAATTTATTTATGTTTATTTGGATCTAAGAATACTAGTGCTGAATGATGGATATTTAAGTTTGAAATTCCTGTATTTTCTTATGCCATTGATACATGGTTAATTGGAGTTTGAACACCATAAGTTTTCTTGTTCACTCTGTTTCAAATGACACCTGACGCAGCATTATTGTAGCTTCTGCCTATTAATACAGTAATCTAGATAAGATGTGAAAATGTAGATCCAGTAGGTAAATTATGCCGTTGTCGAATGTGCAGTCTGCACTGTAACTAGAAAAGATTTCAAATTGATGCTGCATTTTTTAGTTTAACATTGCACACAATGTTTTGGATGCTTTAATGGCATTCTATGCCTTATCATTCTTTGGCTAAGTTCACAGAGGGAAATAAAAATTGACAATTTCTCCAAGTGTCAGTTAATGTTTTAAATGAGAGTTTGTCATTCTAATTTTAGTTGAAATTCAGTATTTGCGGTTGTGTTTGAAGGGTTGAGGGCACAATTGAAGATCTTCCAACTGCTTGCTTGTTCATTTGTTTTGTGCTCATTTAAGTTTGTTTACATAGTAACCTGATAAATTAAAAATTGCACTCTTATCACAATGAGAAGTTTTATATGTGAGGACAGCCTGTTTGATTGATGTAATAGTCATATTGAGGAATTCATGTTGGGGTCATTTACTCAATTGGATTGAGGAGAAAGATAATTTGAAGGGGCCACAGAGTTTAGAGTAATCCATGGAGGCAGGAACAACAAATATGAGTTGCTTAGTGTTTGAGAGAAACTAGTGTTTGTAACGTACTGGCCTACAAGTTTTCAGTTAGTTGAAGAGATCTGGGTACATATTCTTTTACAGTGGGTTAGTTGGCGTCTCTCAACCAATTTTTAATGTCTTGAAGTTGAATCCAGAAAATTTTATAGTATATGCCAATTTGGTAATTTATCAATTTGTGTTTATTTGTTCTCTGCTGCTTCCTCATTGGCCAAAGCATCCGTCTTTACTACTAATAGAATAGATGAGTTATATCAGTCTTGGGACTCTCATGATTAAGGGAAGGTCTAAATTTTTCGTTTTGTCCTCGTGCTTCATCTTTTTCTGTTTGTAAACGTCATTTATGTTCGTCACACATCAAAACTGATATAAAGCTTGACATGTTTAAGGTAATGTTGTAGGATAACTAGCCTGCAGGCTGTAACATATTGTTGAGAGCAAGATTCCAGGATGCAAAACATCTCTGGCAGAACACAATGTTTTGGGCTAGGTTTTTTATCGTAAAATTTGTGCTACAGAATACACAAAGAAGATATCAGATGCAACTAGTCTCAGTGTTATCAAAGGCGCGATTAAGCCTTGAAGCGAGGCTCAAAACATGTTGAGCGCTTCGCGTTGCTTAGCGGGCGCTTCAGTATTGTCATCAAGCCTCTAAAGCATACTTTTCCTTGCCAACGAGCATAATCCTATAAAGGCTAACACTAAACAATTGGTATTTCATTTTATCGTAAATTTCTTTTAATTTTTTTGTCCATATATTTGGTATTCATGCTTATAGATATCAGTCACAAGGTAGCGGTAAAGTTTGCATACACATTACCCTCCTCAAACTCTACTTGTAGGATTACACTGAGTCTTTTGTTGTTATGCTTATAGATATTAGTCTTGGACTACACGTATATATTTGTAGTTTATCTCCATTTGTGCCTTTCTTTATTAAAGCCCACACTTTATATGCGCTTAAAGCCCCAACTGACCTTAGAACTTTTTTATGTTTTTCGCCTTTGATAACACTGACTAGCCTCTACCTTTTCCAATGGTAGGTTAATTTCTATTTTCTGAGTGTATTGGAAGTGGAGTAAAAGACTTGTCTTATGATCCATGGAAATATAAATGCGCAATTTCTGACTCCTCTTTTATATGTTTTTTTCCCTAATATGAATCGGGTACCATAATAATGAGTTTACGTTGGTGATTTGATTGGAAGTCTTTGATGCTTCTTTGGTTTTATGATGTCACCTTGTATTCTTAGAAACTTGCTAGTTAGATTCCCCTAGTATAGACTCTTCCAGGGACTTTTCAGCATCTTCATTTTCATTTAAAAAAAATTAGATCATGTAACGCATGGAAACATGGGTTAGCAGTGGATTGTAGAACACTCATGTACCTTTTGTTGAAAAACAGCACTTCAATGCAAGAACACATCCAGCCTCTCCTTTATCACCTGCTCAGCTTATAGCCTATTTGGTCAAGCTCGTAAAATCAGTTTATTTTGATAAGTGCTTTTCTCAAAAGTACTTTTAGAAAAAGTGCTTTTGGTGAGAAACAGTTTGTATTTGGCTAATTAATTTGAAAAACACTTTTGAACAGTAGTTGTTGTTTGGCCAAACTTTTAAAAACTGCTTTTAAGTGTATTTTTCTCAAAAGTGTTTATAAGAAAAGTGCTTTTGAAAATAAGCTACTTTTTTCTGTTTCTCAAAAACTGCTTCTGCTTCTCCTCAAAAGCACTTTTTTTCCTTTCAAAAGCTTGGTCAAACACTTAAAAAGCACTTTTAACCCAAAAAAAAAACTTGGTCAAACAGGCTATTACTCTACTTCACCATTCTACCTCTTAGTCTCGTTTTCTCGCCAACTTGTCCGTCCTAATGTTTCTTTCCTCTACTTTCATTGTGCCGAATGGCACTATAGCCTTTTCTTTACTTCACATAACCTGACAAAAATTTCTATTTCCTTATCCCTGTTTTCAAATAGTGGCTCCCACTAAACTAGCTGTTACTTATTTGGTACTAATTCCCTGGCTTCTCAACCTGAATCAATGCCTCTGGTTAGTGACTAAACCAGCTGCTGCCACAACAAGCTCTTTTCCCGCTATTCTATCTCCTTCATCATTAAGGTAGTATTAAGTGTACAAATTAATGTAGTAGCTTTTGTCTTGTGTGGCATGGGAGGAAGTTGTAGCCTGCACACCTTCATATTTTTCCAATTGTCGATACTTTTACCTACTATCGAAATTACTTTTGCCGGAGTCATGGTGCTTAAAAATGCTGCCCAGGATGTTGTAATCTGTTATTTTCTGGGATGACTTTTTCATATTGAGCATTGTCCTTTTATTGGGTGTGAAGTTAGAAGTCTAGCAACGATAGCCGATGGCAAATAAAATGTTGAAGGATCTTTGGGCAGAAGACAAAGCATGACATGAGAAGTGTGCATGGCTTTATAATAGTGGATTGCAATGTGCAGCAAGAGAAGGGATTTTATTGCATGCCATTTTTCATGTGTAGTTACAGCCAGCGGAGGTGTATTAGTTACTTACTAAATACTTGGTATTAAATGTAGTTAGCTTTTATAAATGTATTGCATGAGGTGTGGTTGAATAAAACAACCCATTTCAGTTCTCTTTATAGGCATATTTGGCAATACTATCTTCCTACATTCCATATTCATTCTTTTTGGATAGCTAATAATCCCCGAGTTAATCCCTACAATTTCCTTCTTGAGCACTCCTGTTCGTGGGTGGTTCATTATACGGCATCATCTGTTATCAGAGCAAGAACTTACTTGGCCATACTTTATGGTGAAAACAAACAAAAATTACAGATAAGGCAGCAATGGAAATGAAGACATTCAAGGAGCTGTTGAGAGATTCTTCAATGAAATGAAGGCAAGGCAATATAAATTGGTGGGATCCGCAAAGGTGATGGACAAAGGAAAGGATAACGTTGAGCATGCCTGCCCCCGGTACCGACCTATGAATGGGTTCAATTCAAATGCCAACCCTCACTTCGATTGTATCTCAAAGCTCGAATTTCCTAAATTCTCAGGAACTGACCTCAATTCCTGGTTATACAAGGTACACCAAATTTTCTTGATTGATTGTTGGATCAAGAAGCTGAATGGTTTTGAAGATTGACAAATGAACTCAGAGTTGAACCAGGTCCATCACCGGAGACATAGACATGCAGAGGTAATGGCACGTGCGGTGATCGCAAACAGGAGATAAGCACAATCAGTGATCTGAAGATATATCTCCCGGTCGAAAATGTTGCAAATTGATAAGGAGATGGACTCCTTATTCAGTAAGGACAGAATCAAGATAGAAGAGGATCTGGGGAGTTGAGATCAACTAGAACTCTTCCACCAAGGAAGAGTTGCATCAGAATTGGAAGAGCTGCATCCTAATTCTAGTATATCTCCTTTTCTACGGGTCCTATATATTGTCAAGTGTTCTTATTGAACAAGTGCGCACAAACGTAGAAGCAAAACAAGAATTGATAACAAAATTACCAAAGCAATTTTGTAAGCAGTTTGTGTGAGAATTTCCTGTGCGATACTGAAGCTACTTGAACCAGCTAGAAGAATCAGTTCCATCTGTTATCTTTTAANGTCGCAAATAGCTAGATGCTAGTTTGCCACAAAGGGTTAGAGTTAATCCTTAGGTTTACAAAAGAGTTTATTTTGTAAATGCTGTTTGGATCATTGATTTAGTGAAGAGTTTGGAAAAATCTTATTGGGAAGTAGGTCGTGATTTTTTCACCTTTTAAGCCAGGTGTTTTCCATGTAAAATTGTTGTGTTCTTTATTTTCTGCAATTATTATTCCGCAAACTGTAAGAGTTGGAACACATAGAAGAACCTGGTCC